>CAUYSK010000903.1:0-50959 GCA_963575035.1 Avahi laniger
GGTACTTTACGCAGTTCACCTCATTTGATCATCCCCAGAACAATATGAGGTCTGGCATCCACCGTCCCGTGAAGGAAAGGAGGCTGGTGAGGGCCAGTCAACTTGTCACATAGCTGGCACATGGGCGATGGGAGAATTTGAACGTACTACATCTGGCTGGGGAGTCCCTGGTCCTAGCACCATGCCACACTGCCTACCAACTGCACATCAGTGGTCCTCCTGTGACTTGAACCTTGGCCGGTAATTCTAAGCCAAGCAGGATGCTGCACCAGGCTCCAAATCAGCAGCACAGCAGCAAACAGGATGCAGATTATTTCCCACCCAACCCATTCTGGTCAGCTGTCTTCACCAGGAATAAGACAGAGCAGGAACCATGTCACTCTGTCCCCACTGCAGGGACATGAGGTAAGCTTACAGCTTATGGGCAACCCAGAGAGACTGTCCCCTGCCTTTCTTCTCTCCTCACCCACCTCCCCTTGCTCCCTGTTTCCACCAAGTCTTGTCCCAGATGTCCTGCCTCTACTTAACCACAGCCACCTCATAATGGCTCGTGACCATCTAATCACATTGATAGGGTCCTTCGCAGACTACATCTCCCAGGAGACAGGGGGTGATATATGCCGCACAGGCATCCCCTTTCCTCGGAGCTTTGGCTAATCTGTCATTTTACAGCCCTCTCTATGGCCGTCTTTCTCCCTGGTGACTGTGATGACCAGCCCTTTCTGTGCCTGGCCAGAACACCCTGGCACATCTGGTGGAAGTGACCTGCCTGTTCTGCGGATGGGTGCCCCAGAGAAAGGCACACTCAGACCAGCTGTGTGCGATATGAGGGTTCAGGTTTACACAGAACCGATCCATACAGCTCTGTTCCAACTTATTTTTAAATAAAATGAACCAAAAATAAGCCTCCTTATACCCCAAGGGAACCACATGTATTTGCCAACACATCCCCCCTCCACCCTGCAGCCTGGCACATGGTAGACGATTTGTAAATATTTATTGAATGAAGGAAAATAGCAGCAATTTCAGTTTAAGTTCCTTTTTTGTGTTGGCATAATCCCTACTGAAATGATTGGTTTAATGAATTTATTTCTTGCACTGTGGCTGTTTTAGAGCTTGAAGGAATGAGACTAAGACACAAAATCGAGCCCTAGGAAGGGAATGTGAGATGTCTTCCATTCTTATATAACAGAGCACCTCAAGGGGGTCTGGGCTTTGACGGTCTCTAGGTTGCTTTCCCAGGGTCAGGGTATGTCTGGGGGTCTGTGTGAGGGGGTGTCACGGGAAGTGCCAGCAGCACGGGAGAGGGGTGGAGAAGCGGGCCAGCTGCTCTCAAGGCGTGGGCTTGGCGGCAAACGCTGCGGATTCTCACTTGGGGACGGGCAGGTCCTTGCTGTGCCGTCTTCTCCTCGGACCTTCTGTCTGTCCTCATGGGGTGATTTAATCATGCCAACCCTAGAGATGCAATTTTAGTTTTTGATGAGGAAACTCAGCCAAGAGACCATGTTAAAACACACCCGCTCTTTGGCTAATGGTACTTTCTGCATCTATCCTCTGCAGAGGACATTTGTTTTTGTCTTGGTGCCAAGTGCACCCAGAGCCCCCTCTTCCATGTTTGGCTTTTATCCCAGTTCATCGTGACTGGGCCAGAAGTCTCCTGACTTGAGCTCCCTCTCTGGGGACTGTTCTAGGTGACTCACTTCTAGATACGCAGTTTTCACGTAGGAAAAAAAATGACCCAAATGTATGAACAGCATTAAGTGTTCTGACAGTGAAGTAGTGCTTTCCTCTTCCTGGTGTTTGTGTGAAATGATCTGGCAAAATAGATGCTGCAGAAATAATGCATTTCTGTGTCTCCCTTCTCAAATGATGAATGTTCTTGGCTCATCACAGGATTTCTTGCCAAATGCTGATTCTGCTAACAGAAGGAAAGGAAGCTTCAGAGGCTCTTTTGTGACAGAGGGAATACAAAGTTTCTCAGGCTTGCCTTCCTTCTGTGTCACGAAAACTAAGAGGTGCTCTTGGGAAGGGCTGTGTCCTGCCCAGACCCTGGTCTTGGCTAAAGCCACACACAGGCTTCCTTGCTCAGGCACCTCGGGCCACTGTGCCAAGCCAGGGGAGGCACAGTGAAGAGCAACAATGTCATCAACCTGCTGGAGTTTGTTACATTAAGAGCTTCAGTTGAGGAAGGCCAGAGCATGACAACACAACACTTTCTAGAGTCCTCTGTAGCAGAAATGCCAAGAGCACTAGGATTTGGGGTGGGCTGTTGTGTGCAGGCACCATGCCAGGGCACTGACAGATGTCCTCCCAGTAAGACTGCAGAGCAGCCCTGGAGGAAGGTCATCATTGTCCCTCGGTGTTCTGCACGAGGACACCGAGGCCCAGGAGGGTAAAGGATTTCCTTAAAGTGACATGACCAGCTGGCCCAAACCGTCAGACCTCTTAATGTCTCTCGGGGAGCCCCACCTCTCATTCCGCTGCCTCTTCTGTCCCCTCCTCATCGTTCTCTCCCATGTTCTGACAACTCCAGCCTCCGAATTCCTTGTCCTCATCCAGTTTTGCCTCCGCCACTCCATTCTGCACACTGACGTTGTTCAAAAGCACACACCTAGTCACTGGTCCCTCCTACCCTTAAACCTTTCACTGGTGCAGTTGTAGCCTGTCTCTGCACGCCTGCCTACCTATCCAAATCAGGCTGAGGCCCAGACTCCAGTGCTAGCACACCACCCTCGATGACCTGGCCTGTGCTCACTTCATGGCTCCATCTCTCACCCATGTTGCCCACCTTGGTCATTCATGCTCCGGCAGGCAGTTCCTTGAGCCTGGCACCCTCAGCCCCTAGTGCATCTCCCACCTTCCTGGCCTAGACGTCCTTAAAGGGTCTGGCAAGGTGGGAGTCACTGCCTTGACTGCCTCCACCTGGGTACTTACCACCTTCTTCACCTGTTTACTCATCAGAACATCCTGACCATTAGATTGCACGCTATCTTGAACTGTGCTTTACTCATCATTATGTGTCTCTGGTATGCCAGGTGTCTAGTACCCTGCCTGGCACACCAGAGACACCAAGTATAGTTTGCAAAACAAATAAATGGAGTGTTAGAGACAGGATTAAAGCCAGACTGGTTCAAATCTTTACTCTGGTGGCACAGCCATCTCCTCCATGTGTGTTTTCCTCTCTGCCTTTCCTTTGTGTGTTTACAGGGACCTGCTAATACTTTCCCAACTCCTTTTCACAGTTGAAGGATGACTGCTTTTGCATGAAACCAAAGTAATTTATAGTGTGGTCCTTGAAGCTACAGAAAATAAAAAGCCCCTTTGCCTGCACAGCTGCGTGGGGAGACAAACCCTGGGAGGAGGAGGAGCTTGAGGCATTTTTTCCTCCTGGTCTTTCTTGGTACTTTGGAGAATAAAAGCCAATTTGTAGCCCACATATGGCCAGGGAGTAATTTCTAATTGAGCTTGCAGGGCTGCCTTCTGAGAAGGTTTGCTCTTCTCTCTCCAGGTATTTTTATAGTCCAGAGCTACGTCTGCTCCCCTGGGGGAGCAGGCTCCATGCTCACCCCCTTCGGAGGCTCTGTGGAGGGACGGAATAGACTTCTGTGATGTCACATGTGCCCTGGCTGTCTGGGGCAGCCTTGTGAACAGCTGTAGCCCTTGTTTGCTGACAGTGTCTCCAGTTTTTGGTATTCAACTCTCTTGCCAAGTCTAAGAGTTGGCTACAGCATCAGTGAAACAGGTGTTTTTATGACCATGAAATCGGACCTCTGAAATAAGTTTGCAAATATTTAGACCACCAGCCTTCTATCCCTGCACCTCTTAATCCCTGCCTCCCCCCAGTTCAAAAGACCAAGTGGTTGGAAGTCAGACTTTGCTAGGTTTAAAACCCTCTTTCTAATCGTTTGGCATTTGGCCTTCAGCACCTTATGTCATGACCCTCGTTGTGCCTCAGAACTCCACACATGTGGGGATAATACCTCTCACTGTGGTTGTGAGGATTAGACAAATTACCATGTGGAAAGCTAGCAGCACCTGCTGGACCTGTGATAGACATAGGACTCATTTTAGTGACTTCCTTAGACTCTGCCAGTGCAGACCTGTCGCTAAGCCACACAGATTCTAATTGGGACCACATTTCCCTAAAGGAATTAAGTGTCCAAATTCTGTTCTAAATATAACTACAACTTTATATTTTCTAATTTCCAAAATAGTATGTTCGTTGTAAAACTCAGAAAATGTAGGTAAGCTGTATTTTCTGTATTTTTTTGAAGAAAGAAAAAAATCATTTGTAATTGCACAACTGGCTGTGAACCTTTGGTGTATGTCCTTCTAGTAGGGTGTGTGCTTGCCTGCATGTGTGTGTATAGATTGGTGATTTAAAACAGTAAGTAGTCATTTACTGATATTATAACATATTGTATGTGTGTTTCCTACATTCTTTGACATGGTGTGAGATGGTTATATGGAATTCTGTTGTACTGGTGTAGCTCATTTCATCCCATTACTGGAGGTCAAATTGCCTGGTTTCCTACTATAGATACCTTTTTAATGGTTTTGATACATATCACCATTCTAAGCTGCTAAGGGCTTTCCAGTTGATTAATGATCATCATTGGGGTACTCTGTCTGTTCTTCAACATCTTTTGATTCTAGCAATGTTTCCTGGAAAGAGTAAGGCATTACATTATTCTGACCTGGTTCCAGCAGGTATTAACACATCTTGAAAAGAAAGAGTGCTTTTTTGCTCATGGGATAACTTCCCCAGGGTGGTAAGAAAGTAGCATATACTTGGCCCATTTGCAAAGAAGACATGTTGGCATGTGGCCTGAACGGGGAGGACTCAGGCTAGAAGCAGAATAGAACCAGTGAACTGCGTAGTTTGTCTCTGATCTGGAATCCTCAGCTTGGCAAAGAGCTTTGTGTTGAGATTGATTAACAATGTTGCGGGCACAAGGAGCCCCGGAGACAGACAACCCTCCATAAAGTCAGTGGCTCCTTTCTGCATAGCAGACTCAGAAGAAGAAGAGAGATTGCAGGAAGATCTCACTGAAAACTTGGTGGAAAGTCAGAGTTAAATAAATTAATTCCTTTCTAGATGTCTATTCAGAGAGAAAAACATGCAAGTAACAGATACGGCCAGAATATTGGAGCGTGATTTAAGAACCAAAAAATTTAGGTAAAGGTTAATTGTGAATCCATTTTATTTTTCTTCATCTTAAGCCTGTAGATCACCTTAAGTTACAGATACTGGGTAGATGTTAATTTCATTTTATTTTATTTGCTTCCTGAACTTTGTGTTTTTGATGGTGAATCAGCCTTGGTATAAACTGGGCTCTGATATTGGCTTTCGGAGCATGTCTAGCAGGTGGCAGAGAGCCCCCGGAATTTTTGGCTCCAAAGATACGGGCTTGCACTTAGGGAAAGTTTCCAGTGATTGTCATTGCAGTTTTATTCACCAGAGGATGCTGTTTGCTAGAGCTGGGTTGGGCTGGCCAGGGTCCCACATCCCAGGCCAATCCAGTCAGACTCCCAAGGGGTGAGGAAGGTCACTCTTTGTCTTAGTTCATTTTGTGTTGCTGTAACAGAGTATCACAGACTGGGTAATTTATAAGAAAAGAAATTTATTTTTCACCGTTCTGTGGGCTGGGAAGTTTACGGTCAAGGGGCCTGCATCTTGTGAGGGCCCACTTGCTGCATCGTCCTACGGCAGTAGCTGGAAGGGCAAGAGAGTGCGAGAGAGCCAGAGAGCAAGAGGGGGACAAACTCGCTTTTATCACAGACTCACTCTCCAGATAGCTAACCTACTCCTGAGATAACAACAGTAATCCATTCAGGAGGACAGAGCCCTCATAACCTAGTCACCCCTTATTAGGCCCCATCTCCCAACGCTGTTGCATCGGGGATTAAGTTTCCAACACATGAACTTTGGGGGACACATTCAAACCCTAGCACCCTTACAGAACCACAGGGCAATGCAGCTGCATTCTTACCAGCATCTTCCTGGAAAAATCACTGTTGTTCTGTCCTGTGAGTGTCTGCTATGGGCTGCAGTGGTGACCACAAGGACTCGTCCTCACCTCCTGGGTCACACAATCTATGATGCCAGGAGAGATGAGCATGGAGTGCTTTGGGCGCTGGGATGGAGAGTACAGTCTCCTTGTCTTAGGGAACCAGGACAGCCTTGGAGGGGAGGAGGGAAAGTCTAGAAGAAGGAATAATGGTTTTCTAGGTGAAATGCAAGAGATAGGCACTCAGAACAAACTCATAAGATTTTTATGGATGTTTTCAGGGCATAGAAAGAAGCATGAATCTACAACTCATGGTCTATTATAGGACCATGCAGAGCAGTCCAGAACATCTAATAAATAATGTAGCAAATGTCCGTCGTGGTCCAGACTCAGCTGGTCTAGAGAGAGCACATTGTTTATTTCTTTGGGATCAACTTAATTCTGAGAAACTCCAAGCTGTTGGGTCTGATGTTCAGGCCTGAGGCCCCAATGCCCAGTCTGAGAATCCCTTCCCGTAGTCTCACTATGACAGGGTCTGGTCATGGGTGCCAGAAACTCCATGTCTGGGATCCTACCTGCTTGTATGGGTGAGGGGGTATCTTGCTCCTAGTATCCATATCCAGAGACCCTCAGCCTCAGCTCCAGGCTGTAGGGATTTTGTTTTAGTCTTAGGGGAGTAAGAATTCTCTCTTTACATTCATTCCATTCCTTAGAGTCCCTCCCTCTGCCCTCAAACCCTGATCTCCTTTTAGCATACCCAGTATTATTACCTCACAGGACTTAAAATTTGAACAAGAAAGGTAAGGGTTTTGTGTGACATTCACACTTACACACACACACACACACACACACACACACACACACATCCCCCTTCTTCCTGGAGGGAAGGAAAAACTGAGCCTCCTCTCAGTTTCTATTGTTGAAGGTATAAGATGGGGAAATGAATGGGGAGAAAATACAAATTTATATCTCAAAAATTATCCTGCCATTAAAAAAGCTTTCTGGTTTCCACTTCAGAAACGACTCTCAAGGGCCATAGAGCCAAGAAGAGATGCAGCGCCTTGTTTTTCCTAACCAGCAGCTTGGGGTGAGGGGGTAGGAGCTGACCCAGAGTGTCCCCACAGTAAGAGTAAATACATAGACCTGGGAGTTTTAGTTCCGCAGCCTTTTCATAACTACGTAAGTGTAATGGATTCATTTTGACATGAAACGTATTTTGAACTCCATTATTAATAGACAATATTTCTTTCTGGTAGGAACAAAATTAAATCTTTAGTTAAATCAACTTTTGGATGCTTTATGTTCTTACAGAATATTGAGGACCCTTAAGGGCTTCTGTGGATGTGAGTTGGTCGTATCTATTGATATTTGCCATAGTAGAAATTTAAAAAGTAATTAATTCAAAAGATAAAAAATTCATTACACGTTAACACAAATAATGTTTTTTATGAAAAATAACTATACTTTCCAGAATAAAAAAAAAATAGAGAAGTGGCTTTTTTTAATTATTATTTTGTAAATCTCTTTAGTGTTTGACTTAAGGGAAGATGGTTGGATTCTCGTATTTGCTTCTGTATTCAATCTCTTGTGCTTTGTTGACATCTTTGAAGAAAATCCATCTTCACATAGATACGCTGTTGGAAAAAGGAGGGCTTCATGGACTCCTGCAAGGGTCTTAGGGACCCCTCGAAGTTTTGGGGCCACTTTGAGAACTGGTAGATTACCAAAGTATATGATGGATTTTAAATGAAAAATCATCTTTTATTGAGAATTTGAGTAAACTGTGGGTCAAATCAGTCCCTTATGAACAGACAGATGATAAAGAGTTTAATTGGGTTAAGACTTATTCCTTTCCTGAGTGCTAGTTAAGTTTCCAAAAAGAGCCAGAGTCAGTTTCACATTTCTCCCTACTTGGTTTAATAATTTTGAAATATAGTCCAGTAGCCACAAATCCAGCAGAAGCAGTCATATTACAATTTTGATTTTATTATTCCTTGTAGGTAGATGTGCTGTGAAATCACAGGTAGGTGTTTTATGGTATCATATGCCTTTAATGAACGTTGCCTTATGTTCTTACAGAAATACAAAGAATATGAAAAAGATGTTGCCATAGAAGAAATTGACGGCCTCCAACTGGTGAAAAAGCTGGCAAAGAACATGGAAGAGATGTTCCACAAGAAGTCTGAGGCAGTGCGGGTAAGTGCCTCTGGTTTCTGCTCCGTGTTGCCCCAAGACACAAAGGCAGCTCTGGGGACCGACATTGATGAACCCGGCTCTTAAAGACACATGTTGACTCACTCAGCTATTACGCAAACACTGTTATTTCTTTAGTCTGTTTAAGCAGGAAAAGTAGTCACTAGAGGCATGAATTGCCTTTTCATAGGGGGTTCTGACACAGGAAAGTGGACCCCAAAACTGTGCTTGGGTTGAAGGCCAAATGGGTTCTTGGCTTTGCATGAGAAAGAATTCATGCATGAGCTGACATATTAAGGCAAAAGCAAGTTTTGTTGAAATAGAAAGGGGGGAAAAAGAGAAAAGTGGCTACCCCATAGACAGGACAGTGGCTGCTTCTCAGATCAACAGAGAGTAGCATCTTGTGAGTTTTCAGGGTCTTCTTTTTTACCTTCTATTTAATTTCATGTTAAGTGGAAAGAGGATTATTTCTAAGATTTCTGGGAAAGGGGTGAGGAGTTCCTGGAACTGAGGGTCCCTCCCTTTTCTGAACCATACAGGGGTAACTTCTGGGAGTTGCCATGGCATTTGTAAACTGTCACGGAGCTGGTGGGAGTTTCTTTTAGTATGCCAATACATTATAAGTAGGGTATAGTGAGCAGTGAGGGTAACCTGAGGTCGTTTTTCATGGCCATCTGGGTTCTAGCTGGTTTTGTCCCATTTCTCCATCTCTTGTTTTATCAGAGATCTTGGTTCAGGGCTTATGACTATGTTGAGCAAGGCCTGTGATTCCCTATCTCAGTTCTGGTGCCAGTCTTCTTCTTACAATTTTATGCCTTCAGCAGAGGTGCCACTGATTGTACAGCCATGGAGCATGGACCCACAACTGTGTGATGCATTCCCTAATTGCCAAAAATCATTCAAAGATACATTGTGGTTCAACTAAGGAACTATAAAAAGTTTAATGATGCTTGCCAAAATGTGGAATTGAAAATCTCAGTGGGGTAAATGATGTCTAGATGAAGGTGGAAGTTCTCCTTACCTTTACTGGAACATTACTATAATTATAGTGTTTGTTTTGACCTACTGGTCAAATTTTCAGAGCTCCCTGAAATTTCATAATATCAGCTGGACAGAGGGAACTGCAGTGCACATGGTATCATTTTAGATTTCTTAGATGGCTTCCAACTATTCCTTATTGCCAACCAAACAGGGCATCTTATGTTCTTTAGTACATGTGAATGTTACAATATCCTATATTAATGCCTTACTGACATAGGATTATGAGAAAGAATTGCAATCTGAAGAGTCCTTTATTTCTAATGTATAGTTTGCTTACCTTTCAATTTTAATAATTATCTCTAGAATCACGTTGTCATAAAAGACCATGTCCTACTTTACGTTCTTTCACACTTAATTGACAAAACCAAACTTTCCCAAGTTATATCTGACTTGGGTCTGATAACCCCACACCTTTGCTTGTCTCTAAAACATTTTGTGCTGTTTTGATTTAGGGAGGGAGTGATCGTAGCTTAATGGGGAAGAGCATGAGTTTGACCTGGGCTTAGTGCCTGCCTTTATCACTTACTAAGTTTTGACCTTTGGCAAAACAGTCTTTATGAGCCCCAATTTCCTCATATGTAAAATGGGAAAAACTCACACAGGGAATATGAAGATCAAAGTTATGATTTTTAGTCACTTAGCGTAGACCATGGCACATAAACAGTGCTCAGTGAATGGTAGCTGCTGCTAAAGCTATGATTATTGATTATTATTATTTTTTTTAGATGAGGTCTTCCTGTATCACCCAGGCTGGTCTCAAACGCTTGGGCTCAGGTGATCCTCCCACCCCAGCCTCCTGAGTAGCTGGCATGAGCCACTGTTCCACACAATTATTGATTTAAGTAAGACGAGACTTTTTGGTGGAAGCTCTGACCTGTGTTAGAAGAAAAAGATCACTTTCATCTGCCACAAAAATAGTGCACTAACAAGCAGCCCTGGAAGCTGCATAGTGGTCTCTGAAGCCACCATCTTGAAGCAAGTACTCTTCCCAACAGATATAATAGCCTGGTGGCCATTCATATCTAACAAGCAGACTCAGAAATAATAATTTAAAAAAAGCTCACTGCAATTACTATTTTATGTTTATAAGGCAAACACTTTTTTGGTGGAATTTTTAGAATATATTGAAAAATACCAAACACAGAAAAAAAAAATTCTAAAAATTGCACCTCCTGGCAGGAATCTATGGCTTCTGTTTTTGTGTTACTTTCCTTCTAGTCTTTTTTCTTTGCATTTCTGTGCATGCACTTGTGTGTGTGTTTCTTTTTTCAAATTTGCAGTAACATTGCCTGTTCACTTTTTATATCCAACTGCTTTTCACTTCTTTCTGCCATTCTAGTTATGAGCATTTTTTTGTGTCACTGTATTTTGTGATTTTCTTAAATGGCTGCATAACATTCCAGTCTATGAGTGTGTCCTACTTGATTCAACTGTTCCTATATATTTGGGTGTTTAAGTTGTTTGCCAGTTTTGATATAAATAATGCTGCAGTGATTCTTCTTATGTACTTACAATGGATCAGCCAACTGAGCACGTACTACATGTGGGCTGCTCCTTTAAGGATTTTACATGTGCTCACTTATCCTTGCAACAGCCCTGTGGCAGAGGTTGCTGTCACCCCCATTTTACAAAAGAGGAAACTGAGAGGCAGAAGGTGAGTACCTTCTCCAGGTCATATGGGGAGTGAAAGGTGGGCTCCAGACACGTGGACCCCAGAGTCTACTTCTTCACTGCCTCCGTGCCCTCGGCACTCTGGAATGTGCGTTGATTTCCTTAACACGAATTCCTGGACACGACAGGGGCTCAGAGGCTCTGAACCAATATTTAAGGTTCTGTGTGCATATGAAAACATTTCCATCCAGATACGGTTGTGCCAATTCACAGCTCCCCCTGCCCTCGTGGTTTGCAAGTGCTTATTTTCCTGAATCCTTGCAAAATAAATAAATTGTAATAGTGACAGTATTGGCAATTTGAGAGGGGGCAATATTACTGTTTTAACTTACATTTCTTTGTGAACCACAGAATTTTAGAGTAGAAAGGGACATAAATATCTTTACTTCTGCTTCTGTAACTGACAGGCAAGGAAGCCCTGTTGTGAGGCCAGTGAGAAAAGCTGAGTTACCAGGGTGATCTCCTTTTCCTTGTTTACCTTTCTGGAGGTGTTCGGAGGAGTCAGTGACTTGACAATACATGCTTACGTTTATCGAGTTCAGATGCACCAGCTATTAAGCATGTGGCATATGTCATCTCATTTAGTCCTCACATCAACCCTAGGAGTGAGATATTGTTATTACTGTTGTCTTAGGAATGAGCAAACGGGCTTGGCAGAATGAAGTCATTTGCCTGGGTCACATGGGCAGTGCTCAGTGGAGTTCGTTTTTGCACCCAGGCGGTGGGATTGCAGGGCCTCTGTGTGCATCTGTGTAAAGTGTTTATTTAGCTCAGTGCCGGCAAACAGTAAATGTTCAGTAAACATTTGCTGTTGCTGCTGGTTAAGGAGCCTTCCAACGTGTGGGCATTTAATAGCGAGAGAGGCTTGTGGCTTCAGGAGGCGCCTGGGTGATGACAGGAGGGAACATGAACTGGGTTTAACATCTTTATACTGCCTCATTTTGACAGCTTTTTGCTTAAAATTAGCGAAGTTAACAACAACACAACAACAACAAAAAGACTATTTCATGTGGTTGATGTGATTCCTTTGCAAAGAAAAAAGAAGTTGCTCTGTTTGGATTGAAATGTTCCCGGAATAAATGCAGCTAGGATTCTTTGAAATGTATCTTCTATGTATTTTAAAATAAATGTATGGTCCCTTTGTAAGCACGATTGAGGCCGTAACATCGTGGTTAATTGGTCCCAGTCTTTAAAAAGGGTTTGCAGGTCAAGTCGGGGTTTGGTCTGGAGATGGTTGAGATGGGCCTGGTCCCCACTGTGAGCCGTGTGGCTCTATTGGCAACAGTCAGAACCATGTGGCATCTGCAATGAGATGTCGATTTAGAGGCCAAGGGAGCAGCCAGTGTCACTCTTTTCTTATTACAATGCCACCTCACTTCTCCAGTAAGAAAGGTTGCAGTTTTGCCTGTGAGATCGGTAAGCATCTGAAGAGCAAAGACCTCAAACCTAAATTTGCCCTTGGGTTTGCAGTAGAGTCATTATTTGTGCAAATGGGGCGGGTTCCTTTCCCATGCTGAGCATCAAGCCCCCTCCTTCTCGAATGGCCCAGGGCCAGAGAGATTTTAGGTTTGGCTCTGTCACTGAAATGCACCGCACACACCACGCCTGGGAATCTTCCATTTCCAAGCCGCCATCCCTCTGGCGATTTGAGTCAGGTCAGAGGTCCTGGGGCCTCCCATGCCTTCCTCATGCCCATCAGTGGTGACTCCAGGGAGGACGTACATAAGAAAAGCCTGGTTCACAAGCAACACTGATTATTGAAATTTCCATTGATCTATATAAAATATTTATGAGACTGGCCACAGCAATTTAGGGAACTGCACTAACAACACCTGTAGTCTGTGGAAGGAGGCTCAGTTAGTGGAGAAAAAGTGGAGCACTCCAGCAACCCTGTCCTCTAACGTAGCCTGTCATCTCTCGCCTGTTAAACAATGTTGATCTTTTTCTCTGTCTCTTCGGACTTGATTTCATCATTTTCCTCCATCACTTTCCCCAGTGATTAGTTGAATCAGAGTGATTTTATCATACTCATCCCCTATTTGAATTACTCTCCACTATGCAATTATCCTATCACAGAAAGTCCTATTTTCTCCCCGTCAGATGTCTGAAGTAAATGTGAAACCTAAAGTGGCCTGCCCATTACATAACCTCTGTCATCTGGTTGGTAATGGACTATACGTAACTTTTTTTTTTTTTCAGGCTAGCAAATTATAAATAACCTTAG
This sequence comes from Avahi laniger, assembly GCA_963575035.1. Classification (NCBI taxonomy): domain Eukaryota; kingdom Metazoa; phylum Chordata; class Mammalia; order Primates; family Indriidae; genus Avahi; species Avahi laniger. The sequence continues at coordinate 13,141 of CAUYSK010000903.1, forward strand.
CTTCAGTAATTGCCATTAACATAATGGTGCCATTATTATGGTGGCATTTCTTAACTAATATTTTCTAGCACTTTTTGATATTATTGGTTTAAGTAATTTTTTTCGAATCCACTCAGAGGTTAGCTATATGTTATTTGATACAGCAAGGCTGTTGCTTGCTTTTGTATACAACAGTTGTGCCCAAGGCACTATCTCCCAACTTCTTCGTTCAAACATATTTATGCTACCAAGCCCTCAATTAATGTTGCTGAGCAATTTATCAAATTTTAAGTCCCTGTGAATGGATAAGAAGTGGAATCAATTCGCTTTTAGTTTATTAACATTTCAAGGGAGATATTTCTTACGCTGGACTAGAGGAAGTGATACGCACTAGTCCTCTCCCAACTGTGGACTCCCATTGGGCCATCCGTTCCTCAGTGATACCTGGAAATGTCTGTGTCACACATCAGAGCTCATCTTTGGTCCTGATGGAAGGCAAATTTGACATGGCTCCCCTTTCTCCTGAGCTGCTGATTTTGAGAAATGTACCCTGATTTGAGGGCAATGACAAGGCAAACGATGTACATTCCATGGCCTTGGTTATGTGGACAGGCTGCCTCCCAGCCTTTCCTTTGTCCTTAAAATCCGACCCTCCATTAGGAGTAGCACAAGCTGTCAGTCAACTGGAAGTGTCATCTGAGGCTCCAGGGAACTCTGAGCAGGTACCGCCAACTGTGCAGTAGGAGGAGCATCTGTAGGAAGCAACTCTGAGTAACTACGGACATCTCTGATTATGAGGATACACTTTTACAACTGATTCCAGCACAGCCAGGGGGTAGTCATGATCCTGTGATTTTGGTATGGTCCCTGTAACTGAGAGGAGCAGCACAACCTGAAAAAAGTAGATAAACCAGGAGATCACATAAAGAAGGACTTTGGAGCATTTATAATTTTATACTAATGTTCTCCAGAATGGTTTCCCAAAGTGAATTCCTCAGAATGCTTTTTGCCTTTAGTTGTGCCGAACAGCTCTGGGGTGGGCACTGCTTTCATCACCCCGATTTGAGCCAGACTTATACCCACCTCCTATCTTCCCAGGTGTTTTTGATTTTGGTGCCAGGCACTGATCCACAGGACTTTAAATGTTGGGCTATCCAGGGTTCAGACCTCCACAAACTTAAACAGTTTCAAAGGGTGGGAGGAATGGGGAGATTATTGAATAGATAATATCTGTTTGATAGCGTTTCAAACAAAACATTAAGTATTTTATTTGCTGTTCAAATTTATCCCCCTTCCTCCCCCAAAAAAACAATTAGAAGTGTCTAAAGGAATGGAACTTCTCTGGGGATTGTGAAAAGACATAAAAAGTAAGTCGTAGCTAAACTCACTTGATGAAGAGTCGGTTGTTTCCAAACCTTGGAGAAGACATTTAATAAATTTTGAAAGTACTCTGAAGTTCATATCTGTATATAAACCTAATCCTATTTCACTTATATTCTGATTTACATCAATACAATGATAAATCAGGTCCTCGAAAAGAGTGTTTTGCTTAAAAATAAATACCCTCACTTCTTGGGAAAAGCTAAAGGAGACTGGATTTTATATTAGGTTTTTCCCTCCTTCCTATAGCTACCTGCTGTTCGTCGCGGAACTGATTCCCATTATAACTGTACTGTGGAAAGTAATTGCTGTTGTACAGTAATTCAATTTCAGTGCATTCACGCATCAGTTCACCGATAGGGGTTTATCTGGAGAAACCTGGGACTTGAAAGCTTTTTATCGAGAAATTCCACATGCAGCAAGACATTTTTCCTAGGTAACGAATATCAGTATTTGCATTTAATAAACATTTACCTTCTCAGAAAAATGGATTTTTTCCCCCTGCAGAAAGAGATTTACGCCAATTTTCCAAAAAGCTAGAGGGTACTATTAAAGTAACTTTCTCGAGCTGTTTTTTGACTGGTGCCTGTCTACATATGTATGACTATAAAATACATCTATGTTTTTATGTAAATATATACAGTGAGGCATGAAAAGCAGATGCACTCAAGCAAAGCATATTCTGTACCAAAAATAGAAGCTATATAGAGAGTCAGTATCTATAGGGACTATATGAATAGTGCTGGTTTAAAAACTATTCATAGTTTAAAAACTATGTATATCTATGGACATTGTGAAAATTGTTGGTGAAACATACTTTCAAAAAGATATCATTAAATTAGAAATGAAATTAATGATTCTCTTTATAGATTTCTAAATTAAAGAAAGATTCTTAAGACAGAACTAATTCTCTTCTTTACATATGAAGTCCAAAATGAGCGGTGGAGGTTCTTAGGCTCTGATTATAGGCCTAACACTGCTAGATCACTTTTTGTTCTCAGGCAATCCAGGTGGCTGTACATCTTAAAAGATTTTTGTTTTCTGCCTTGGGTTCATGTCTGATTTCATCTCAGAATTTCAAAGCTTGTACTTTGAAAGAGGAGTAAATTTGTTTCAGAAAAAAATAATGTTTTCTCTTTTGAATCACAGATGGAGGGAGGAGACTGTTATGTTTTATGTTGCTGTATCTTGTGGTCTATTTGCTTTTATTTTTTTCTATGTACATTGGGTTGCAAAATCCCATATATATATATGTAAGAAGATTTAGAGCAGAAACCTCAAACCAGAAGAAACTTAAACAATAGTGACCATCTGCATTTTCGATGAGATCAACAAACCGTCCTTAGTTAATGGTTGAGAACAAAACCACATGGAAGTGCATGGTCTTCGTGGGTTTCACCCCAGATGAGCCTAGAGTTTCCCCTAACATGCTTCAGATCATACCAGCCTGAGCCTCACAGACAGGCCCAGAAAACCGCTCTCCCACCCAGGCTGAGAGGGACACCTCACCTGCCCCCTTGCAGGGTGACAAGGGGGATGAGCTTTGCACTAAGGGAAGATGGGAAAACCGCCAGATGTTCTGTACGTGCCATTTCACGTCCTGTCTCGTGGAGCTCTTCGTCTCCCATCAGTCACACGTAGTTGGGTTGGCTTGGTGAACTGCATCCTAATTTTGCTGTTTATTCTGGGGACGTCGGCAATGAAAAGAGTTCTTTGCAGTAGAACCACTGTGTCAAACCCTCCCCAACTTCGTGGTCATTTGTTCGTTTTCCAAATTATTTGATTAAACCCCTCAGAGCTTTATGGAAGACTCAGTTTATGTTTTCTATAGTGTACCGTAGAAAACACCTATGTTTTCTAATGCTTTTGGTTTTTTTTTTTACTGAATGTATTGATACGAGTAATACATGTTCATTGTAAATGGAAAAGGAATGTGTAGAAAATGATAAAGGAGAAAGTAAAGGTAATAGCACCAAGAAGTATTTAAAGGGTGCTTAATGTCTTTCAATACCTTTTGTTTTAAATGTCTTAGTTTCTCTTTTTACAGATTTTTTTTTCTGTTTGTGTATGTGTTTATGCATATATGTGTGTTTATAAATTTCTACAACATTAGATGATTCTTTCTTGTAACCAGCTTTTAAAAAAATTTTTACATATTATGGGCATTTTTCCATGTTAATGAATACAGATTTTTATTATTTTTTACTACTGTGTAATAGTCTGCTTTCTGGGTATTCCGATCGAGCAGTTCTTTCTTGGTGAACATTGAAATCATCTGTAGTGTTTCACTCCTATAAGCAATAATATGATAAACTCCTTTGCAGAGAAACTTTTGTCCATTTATTTGATGTATTTATTAGGATGTATTCCTAGAAGTAAAATCAAGGTTTTAGGTATATCTTGCCAGATTGTCCTTCAGACAGCACATGCCTGCTTGTGTTCCCACCTGTGTGGTTGGAGAGGGAGTATTTCCCTATTGTCCTCTCTAATACTTGACTGTTATCAGTCTTTTGGCCTTTGTCAATCCCATAGGCAAAATGTAGTAGTATCTCATTTTGCTTTATCTTCTTTCATTACTCACTGTTTGGCAGGGCAGGTCCCTCTGGCTCCCCATCTGCCCTGTGCCAGAGTTTGAGGCAAATGATACTATGCCAGATTGTGGGCTTAAGAAAACAAAGATAGCCCAGGTGCTAATCCCTGTCCTCCCACAGAGAGGCAGGTGGGCCTGGCACCATGTCAGACATGCTTAGAGGGCTCTCCCCTTCCCTCTCCTTTCTGGAGCGTATCAAAAGAACAGCCCAGGGCATGGGACAAACTGCCTAGCACCAGGCTTCCTGGATCTGGGGTGCCAGCTATTTGGAGGAGTTATCTGGGACCACCAGTGGCTCAGTACCTGGGGACCGCGGTACCCAGGATGTTTCAGACCCCACCCCCAGGGCTGGAGAAAGTCAATTGTAAGAGATGTTGAGTTTGGTGCAGCCTCACTCACTGGGTGAGGGCCCTGTTCCTAGTTGGCTCACTGGGCACCCAAACCGAACACCAGGGTCACTTTGATTCACTTCTCTAAAAGGTACTACGTAGTAAAGTTGACCATCTTTTTACATGCACATTGGCCATTCCTTCTTCTTTTTTCTGTTTGTAAACTGCCCAGTAATACTCTGTCCCTCTGTTTGTCCTATACCATTTCTTTTCCTTTTTCCAACCTGTCTCCGCTCCAGCCCCAGTGCCTGTCCCAGTGTCTGAACCCATGTAAGTGCTCAGTAAACCTTTCTTGATTGACTCGCAGGCTTCATGCTGGAGTCAGGATGCCTCGAAGTCAGGGTGAAATGGGCCACACCCTTTCCCACTGGCCAGAGGACTCCCGAGTGATGAGGGGGAAAAGAAAAGTATTCGAGCCTGACTGCAGGGACACTGTGGGGCTCATGGGCTTTCCCGACCCTTCACTGTCTGCTCCAGGTCAATGGGCTGTGTGCGCCTCCCCGCGTCAGGCTATCTCCTGCTCAGACTCTAGTCCCCAGCTCCAGCCCAGCCCCTCTCTATAGGGACCTCCCCTTGGAGCAGGTGAACGGAAGGGTTGAAATGGACAGAGATCAGGCCAGCTGCTCAGATTGGAAATAAGAAGTTAATGATTTCTGGAGAGGGAACCAAATAAAGATTTCTTTCCTTTTCCCTCCCTTTCTCTCTGCCTTCCTTTCTCCTTTTCTCTCCTTCTCTCTTTCTCTCTTTCTTTCTTTCTTTCTCCCTCTTCCTTTCCTCCCTCCCTTTCTTCTTCTTTTTAATAGCAGGAGATTATTTAAAACATTTAAAAAATTGTATTTCTATGAATGATGAAACTGTTTGGTTGGAACGGATGAAGGAAGACTTGATTCTTGGAAAGGGAAGGAGGAGGATGTCAGCCTTGGGAGGGCCAGCACTCAACAGAACAGCCACACAGTTCCCTGCGTTCCCCTGGGCGCCAGAGCTGGGGCATGTACCTGAGGCTTGCCAGACTTTTCTCCCTGTGGGCTGGTGGTGAACACAATAAGCAGCTCACTACACCCAAAAAAAAATGGAACAAACTGAAGTTCTGAGCAGGTCCAAGAGGGTTTCCAGAAATTTGGGAGTGAGCTCTCCCTGGATGTCACTGTGGAGAATTTTGGAGTGATGCTGAGAGCACCTGTCCCACTCTTTCCCACTGTCAGGCCTGGTGCTGTCTCAGCTGTAGGAGGGCTGGCTCAGAGCACCTGTCTCAAGCCCTGCCCCAAGTCCTTGCCCCGTCTCTGCCATCATCAACCCTGACATCTTGCTCACTTCCTTTATAAAATATTTTGAAAGTTGTACTTACTCGGTCTGTCTCAGGCTTCTTGCTGGGCACCCCACTAGAATCCCAGTGTCATGAGGACAGGACCTGTGAGAGTTACGTTCCCTGTATATCTCCAGGACCCAGGCAGGGTGCTCAGTGCGTGTCTGTGAATGAATGCACTTGCTACACTGGTAATGATGATGTCATGGGGGCAAGCATTTTCACTGCCTATTTTTATTCTCCATTTACAAAATCTAGCTTTGAAAGATTTCCTGTTGCTTTGGTCAAGGCTGAACGGACGAAGCAGCCTGGAGAAGAGAGGTTTGTGGCCACGGACACATTGTGTGAAATTTCAGCACTGGGTCCTGCCATTAACCAGAGTAGTAATTCCACCGCTTTTGGGAAACCCACAGGGATGCACCAGTCTGACTCTCGGTGCTCTCTGACTGCCTGGCCCGCTGTCACTTGAAGAGCTAGGTGTCTGTCTGCAGGTGGGATACAGGCAGGACACTTAATCCGAGCCAGAATGGATGGGCACTGCGGGACCCCAACATTGCGGTATTGCACCAACGTGCTGGTTCCAGTTCTGATTTTGCGGAGCATCATGTTATTGTTTCAACACATCAGGCCAGGTAGAAAATAATGCCACTTAATTTATACCGCGGCCAGGCGAAAGAAACCTTAAAAGGTTTGTGGGTGGAGAAGTTGCAGCAAATCACTGATGCATCACCATCAATAGAATCCAACCACAGAATAAAGCCATCATCATCGTCATCATCATAATGATAAAAGACCTCTGGCTGTAATTGTGTAAATTACTGGCAACAAATTAAAGGTTTTCAGAAATATTTTGAATGAGTATTTAGTATGTTTAACTGGGGATGTGTTGGTGGCATTAGTTGTATTTTTTTCTGGTCTTTACTCAGTTTCCCATATGGAGGTGAGGAGCAGCTGGTCCTGCAAACATAGTGAGATTATTTACATTTTCTAAATTAGGTTATGAGGGGAAAATGAAAAGGTAGTTAGAAATTCATTGGCATTTCATTTACACCGCATTCAGCGAAGAGATGACAGCCCTTGCGAGTAATCAGAGTCTTTGTTAAAAATCAGCTGGGATATCGTTTATTGCACATCCCGGGCTTACTGGCTGCTTGAATAGACAACACGCAATGCTTTGTACTATCAGGAGCAAATGAGGATTTTTTTTTCCTTGTGTGCTTTTTAATTGATTTTTTTGTGTGTCAGTTGGGGAGGAAAATGAGACCCTTGGGAATATGCTAGAGACCCTCCCCCCACTGCACCCAGCGGCGCCAGAGCATTCCATGTGCGGATTGATGGGTTCACAGAGAGGAACTTCTCCAGGAGCCCCTGGGAGCCCGTGGTGGACATCAGAAAGCAGACTTCTCACCTAGGGCGCGGTTAGAAGTTGCCTGTAGACATCCCCACGCCAGCCAATGAGGAGAGTCTTCTTACCTCAAGCAGGTGTCAGGCCTGGCTAAGACACGGGCTCCCAGCGCTTTCACCAAGATGTGGGAAGACGGGAAGCAGCTGCTGAGAGAGGATGGAAGCAGCGCCAGGCAGGAGCAAGCCAGGCTGGGGGAGTGGAGCCTGCAGGAGCTCCTTGGCCTGCTAGATGGTGGCCTCTGTGAGGGAACTTGTTGAGCCAGGCAGCCTGTCCCCAAGAGGACTTCCCCCAGAGGGCTCAGTGGATCCCTTCCCCTGAAGTACCAGGAGTCTGTCATTGCAGTCACTGTGGCCACAGTTTGGGGACAGTGCACAAGACTTGTGTGGCTGACATGGGGGAAATCAGAGTTGGCCTCTGAAGCCAGATGTGGGGGAGATGATTTTATGCTAGGGAAGCATATTCAGCCTTCACTTGGCAAAAACGATTACAGAGTGGAGTCAGTGGCTATTTTCCTAGCCCTGTGTGTGTGTGTGTGTGTGTGTGTGTGCGTGCGTGCGTGCACGCACAACCCCACATGTCATAACATTTGGGGTGGGCAGGAGTTAGGGGTAGGGGTTGACACAGGAACATTTACTCTCATGGGAACTGCTTCAGGGGAGATGGGAAAATCAAAAAGAGGCAACTTTGTCAGGACTGTAAGCCTGTGTCCCTGGGCCAGTCCTGGTTATAAATATGTTTTGCTTGGTCCATGTGCGCTTTAAGGGCGAAAAACGAAATCGTGTATAAAAATATGAAGTGATATAAAAATATCCAGATTTAAAGCTTGACAAATGGAGCGGTGTGGCCATCCTGGGCCCCCGTCCCCACAGAGCAAGGGCCAGCAGGAACTGCCGGTTTGTCGGTTTCCACGCAGCTCCCAGCCTTTTGTGTGGCTGCTCTGGGCCCAAAGAGCACTGGGTTTGCAACCCTGCATTAGTCAAATCAGGACCACAACCTGTTTCGGGTTAGCAGAGTCCTTCAGGGTGTGAAGTAGACAGGATACTTGCAGCTTTCATAATTCCCCCTACAGCAAGTAAGCTGGAGTCATTGTCATCCTCATCGTCATCCTCATCATCATCCTCAGCATCCTCATCATCACGTGACTGCGTGCTTCTCATTTGCCAAGCCACTGTGCTATGCTTCATGCACGTTATCTCATTTAAACCATACAGCCCTGTGAAGTCGGATTAAAAAAATTCTTGGCTGGGGGTGGAAGAAAGATCATTCGCAGGACTTAGGGTAAGAAAACATTTTAAGGAGATCTGGGATTTTTCTTTTTTTTTAAGTTTGAGAACTACTGGACAGGACCATTTCTGAGATTTTCTTCACCTTTACTATTTTAAGATTTTAGCCCTTTTTTAGACTCTGACCCATAGAAAATCCTGTTTGTTTTGTTGTGTGTCTTCTCCCAATCCCAAAGAGACCTGATCCACGTAAATAATTCCCAGTCCGGTCCCATTGATAGAATCTGGGAAGCAAAAATCAGAGCGATGCTCTCCCTCCCCAATCTGCCCTCCCCCCGCACACACTTTCCCGGTAGAGTGATGACTGAGACAGTATCTCTCACATGGGCAGGGGATGAAAAATGCTCACAGTGGCTGCATTTGAATATGTGGCACTTATCTCTCTGTGCAGGCACCTTATAGAAAAAATAATTCATCAAACTTCGTTCTAGAAAAAAGCGCATTAAGCTTTCATCAACAACAACATAAAAAGCTCACCATGGCAGGAACGGGACAATAAAGGAGTTATTTCAGCAGAATTAACAGGAAAGAAATTAGCCCCACGTATCCTTCCTTTTTATCACAGTGTGGTACATTTGCATATTTTGAAATTTCACATTTGCATAGTCAATGATTTTAAATTAGATTCTCACATCTCCTCTCTGATGTTTGTCATGTGTATAACTTGTCTTAATAACTGAGTTGTTAGCGTTTAGAAAGCAGCTATCTAATCATTGGCCCAGCCCTGAAAACACACACCCAGTTACTCTGCAGTGTTTGAGCAGCTTTGCCGAGATACAATTCACATACGCGCAGGGCACGTGAGCGTGCACGTGTAGTTACTTACGCTGCTTTGAAACGCATCCGGATGTGTAAATCAAGTTCAGGTTCTCTGAGTTATCTGGTAACCACAGCTGGGACTTGGATGGCAAGTGATGCTTTGAACCAATGCCTGTCGGGAGTGGGATGAAGTGTTCATTTCTTTGAGAACTCCCGTCATTTGAAGGAGGAGAAAATAAAAGCTTGAGAGTAGGGGTGCAATTTATTTGTCTTCTCTTCCTGTCCAAAGCTACCTCCCTCCGTCTGAGGCCTGTGTGTGGGTGGGGCGGTGTGCTCACCTCACCTGCCCCGGACCGTCTCTCCACACTGTGGGCTGTGAGCTGTGTCAGCCTGAGGTCCCAGGGATGGCTACTGTTAAGAACTGGATTTATAGCCATAAGGAAGAGATGCCGGCTCCCTCCCCACATGGAGTTTATAGGCTGTTGGGGGAGACAGGAAGGCTTTGAAATGGGAGTCCTGGCTTCTTGGGCCGTGCCACCTGGCGAACTGGGGAGGGAAGGCAAACATGCCAGGGTCCGCAAGGTGGCCAAAGGAAGGGGCTCCAGGCAGAAGGAACACATGTTTGAAGTTCGAGAGGGAGTGGAGAGTGGGGCCAGCAGAAGGTGTTGAAAGGAGGGTGGAGTGGGGGCTGGGGTTGGAGAAAGAGAGCAAGACAAAGGGGGGTTCTTGCTGTGAGTTCTGCCAGGTGGCGCTCTCTGGGGCCTGGTGGGTGCAGTGATTGATTTGTGTGATTATCTGAACCCCTCCCTGCCCACCCTCCAGGGCAGCACTTGGTCCCTTGTATACCCTGCCTTTCCCCCGCGTGGCACCTCCCACACCTGTTCACTGGAGGGTTCGGGTGTCATCCTTAGGATGCAGGAAGCTGCAGGAGGCTTTGCATTTTGGTGTCTGCACTGCTCATTGGTCGCCTCCCTATCCCTGTGTGTCCAGGGCAACGCTGCCATGTTCTGCACTTTTCTCCCGGTCTTTGATTTGCATTCACCCACCTCTCCTCTCATGAGAGTATGTTGCCCTTGAAGAAGTGCTCACAGACAGGAGGGCTGTGAGTGGCTCCGCCAAATCCCACTGGGAGGCTTGGCTCCTGGGCCAGCCATCCCTCTCCCCCAGCTGAATGCACTTGGAGGCCAGGGAGAACAGATCTTTTGCACCACCCACAGAGTGCGAAGCCCCCAGGCTGCACTCAGAAGGAGGGTGCTGGGAAGTCACAGCAGCCTCTATTGTGCTAGGAGAAGCCCTGTGAAGCGAACAGCCCTGCTTTTTTATTTTCAGCTACATTTAGCAGATGGACTAGTTCAGGACTGTCCTATTTTGGGGAGCACTCAGGCGATTAGTGGGTGGAGGACACCTTCTTGGAGCCAGCCCAAGGAGGACAGTCACCTGTGAATTCTCTGAGCGAGCTGGTGTGCCATCGAGGCTCACCTGTCTGTCAGCAGTGATAAGGAGACAGTGTCCGATTTGTTTACTTCCAGCAACGGCTTGTCTGAGCACACTCCTTAGTCTGTCTGGGTGGCCCTAGAAACTGAAGAAGGCGGCCTTGGGAAGCGCCTTCCTTTGTGGAAGTGGGAGCACAGCGCCTTGGCCCACACTATGTGTTTCCTCTCTAGAGTTTTGATGTAGTAGATACTCAGTCAGATCCTGGGAAACCAGTTCATTTCTTTTTTGGGAGATCATGAATACAACTGGGCTTTGGAGCCCTAGAGATCTGAGGTTAGCCATCCTTTACTGGCCTCCCGGAGTCTCAGTTTCTTGATCCGTGAAATGGACGTGGTCACATGTGGCAGACAAAGTGACTGTCTGCATGCAGAAGGACTGGGTTTGAGGCTGGCGCCCTCAGACTGGCCCTGAGCCCAGGTTGCTCACTCCCTCCTTGAGATAGAAGCAGCTGGGCTCAAATGAGAAAACATGGGCCCCGCATTATGTCTGGCACATAAACACTTTGTAAATGGTAATTTATTTTTATTTGCTTCTGTAAATATGCACCTTATACAACCAGCATAGCAAAAATAGGCTCTGCTTCTGGCACCAAACTCCTTTGGTTCAAATCCTGTCCCAGTCATCTAATAACTGAGTAATCTTGCTCAATTTAAACTCCCTAAGCTTTAGTAACCGTAACTATGCAATGGGGATGACAGTACCTACCTAGGGGAGTTATTTTGATGGTAAAATGAGAACTTCTTTGTGAGGTGTTTCAGCCCAGTGCCTGGCACATAGTTCTACTTCATGAATATTAGTTGCTGTTATTATGGCTCCAATTTTTTGGCATAACCATGCAGAAAGTTTGGATATAATAGAACATTGAATAGTAATGTCTGAGAGGGTTTTAAAAATTCAATTCTATGGCAAACACTGCTATTTTGGGGACGTAACTTAGAAGAAACTCTCACTCCTCAGAATCCCAGGGGACTTTTGTTGGCAGGGTGATCACCAGTGGGTCGTGGAGAGTTCCCATCTGCACTATCTCCTGTCAGCAGGGACGCCCTCCTGCTCTGTCAGCTAGGCTGTCGTCAGCTGGGCACGGTCCCCGAGACTCGCGACGGGAGAAAAGTCGAGGTGGAACAGGCCCTGCTTTGCAGTGCTTCCCCAGGGGCCAGGGGGAGATGCTCAAGGCTTTGCTCGGCCCTCTTGCTGTCCTTGCTTGTTTGAGGGAAGGAAAAATGGCAAATTAAACAGAACGTTTAGATAAGAAAACTAGATTGATGACCTGAGCTCCGTGGCCCTGGCCTTTCAGTGGACAGAGGATGGTGTCCAGTGTGGACAAGGCCTTTCATGGGGTCGTATGCATGGAGGAGCCCAGGAGTCACACCACCATAGCTCCTGACAATTTCAATTGAGATATGTGTATTTTAGTCTATATTAGGACAAATATAACTATCCTTTAATGCAAATTTATATAATTTTTATGAGTTGATTTAAAGAAATGTAGTAAGTTAAGGTGAGGTGAGGAGGCCAGTTATAGCCTGGTTTTGGAGGGCAGCTGGAGCCTCCCCAACTCACTATTAGGGAAAGGGACAGGTCAAATGTGCTGCACGGACCAGTGATGATAATGTGCTAAGGGTATGGACAGCTCAACCTCCTGCATGGACACAGACACAGAGTGAGACATAAGTAGACAGACACACATCCACACGCAGGCTGGTCGGCAGACGTGGCAAATGGCCGTGGTGGTATGGAAATGTCTGAAGGTGGAGCAATAATGCAAGGGTAGAATGATAACATCATAGTGAACTTTTCCTAATCACTTTCCTTGTGCCTGGGCTCCCACCTTGAGCATTACACATACTCTAGCACCCATTTTCTCAGCAACCTTCTAAGGCAGGTAAGTGTTACCATCCCCTCTGATCAGAAGAGGAAACTGAGATGGGTCCAGGGTCGTGGAGGGAAAGCGTGGCGGGGCAGGCACCGACTCCAGAGCCCAGGTCCATCATTTACGTTGCTGCACAACCCCCTTTATCTTAAGGATTCCTTTAAAATGGGTTTGCTTTTAACACCCTCATTAATATCTGCCCTTCCCCAGTTCTTCTGTCTCTACATTAACTGAAAACTGAGTTGTCCCACAGTAGTTGAAGACCCTATCGAGAAGACTAGGTTGGACCTTTTTGGATGGAGGAAGATTTTTTGATGCAACTCCTTTGCCACTGTTGATACTTGATTTTGTGCCTCTGAAGTCCCATGTCTTATTTTTTTCCTTTCTCTCGGAGCATTACCCCAGTGCTATTTCCTCTCTGGCCTCCCCTTAATGAGCCGGCCAATCAAATGGCCTCATTTCCAACAATGTCCTCGAGCTCCCCTCTTACAGTGGGTGGCTGTGTAACATTGGGCTTCCATGAGTGTGTCTTCAAAATGATTTACCAGGAAGATGCAGGGCTCTATGGCAGGCGGCTGAATCACCTGGAATGTTTTGTAGTTTATTTCACTCTCCACAAAAGTAGATCAAGCCATGGACCCCTTCCTGGTCATTAAGATGTAGTCTGGCGCTTGCATCCAAAATGTCTGGGGGCCTTAAGTAAGTGCCTCCTCTGTGCTGATGGCTGTTGCAGGGCCGCAAGTGGTCCCCGAGGGCAGACAACACCAGTAAATCGTAATCACAATGGAGCACGATGGAAGAAGTAAACAGTTCTGAAACTGTGCTATAAATTGTCATCCAGTGATGATTCTGTTTTATTATGGAGGTTAAATTACAGCAATCACTGGCGCACAAAGGCGCTGCAGTAAGAAAACATTGGGGAACAATGTTTTTCTCCTATGGCTTGGGTGATGGGCGCACAGGAATAAAACACGGTAACTTATTTACTGTGGGCCACAAAGGAAAATATGAACTATAGCCCACTGCGATGTGTGCGCTCTTTTTCTTTTCTGAGCCAAGCAGGTTATGAGCATGTTGCTGCTGCCACGAGAAAGGATGATCAACTTGACAACTTCCAGCTATGTTTTTCTTCTTTCTATAGCTTCTCTCCATCTCCCCTCCTACCACCGGGCTGTGTGCATGTGTGTGTGTGTGTATCTACTTGGGTAGCTGGGCTAGGAGAAGATGAGCCAGAGAATAACGCCTGCCCGCGGCGATTACCAGCTTACAGACGCTGCCTTTCCGCAGTCCCCTAGCATGCCATCCGACAGGCTTGTGTAGAACGGGCCACTTGATTCACTAGTGAAGAGGATGGTTTTGGAACCCCCTGGATCCAGCTTCAAGTAGTCCTGATCGTGCCTCTTGGAATCTTCACCTGTGAAATGAGAGCAGCGAGTGCCCTGATCCATGGGGCTTGGAGAGTGAATGGCCCGTAAAATGTGAGTCCCAATTCTGGACAGACACTAGGTGCCCATTAATTTTTCCTTCTAATTATCATTGTGTAGCCGCAGCAGCTATTAGCAGCATCCCCGCAGATCTTCCAGCCTCCCTGTAGCCATGTTATTTTCACTAACGTTGGGATTGTTTTGCAGTCTTTAGAATTTATACATAAAAGCAACTGGTGTTAACTCTGGAAGTTCAATTTGTCGTTGCAGAGATCTTATTGCCTGTTTACAAAGAAATCGAAACTCGCTGGCAAGGCCATTGTGTGGTCCTGGCTCTGCCTGCCTCTCCCAGCCCCTCCCCTCTGAGTTCCCACGGGAACGTCCCTCTAGTTCCTTGAACGTGCCAACCTGTCTCTCTTCCGTGTCCATGCATGAGGTGTTCTCTCTGAGTGGAATCTTCTTCACCAAAATCTAGTCCTCCCTTGAGGCAGCCTTCTTTGCCTAAGGTTGGAACCCCCTCTCACCCTCCCCCGCACCACCATTGCCCCATCATTGTCTCTCATGTTGCCTAGTTTATGCCTTTTCTTCACGGAATTCATCAGTGTCTAAAATCACCTTTTAATGTGTCTAGCTTTTATTTCCTCTCCCTCTGGAATTTAAGCCCCGTGAGGACTGCATGTGTTTCGTTCACCCAGGGCAGTGCCTCCTAAAGCACAGGTACCCCAAAAGTATTCATGGAATGAGTGAACGACCAGAATCGCTCTGATGTGCTGGAGATCTGATCATAATATTTTCCCTGTAAAAATATGGGAAACTCAAGCAATTTAAATAAATTGTCTTTAATTAATAGCCTTTTAAAGTATTAGGTAACAACACTGTTTGTGAGTGGGTTGTAAGATGCACTCTAGTGGATAGAATTAAAACTACTGATGATACCACGAGCTCCTGTTAATTACAGGGTGGAAAGTAATATGAGATTTAGTCACCAAATTATTTTTCATGACTTTAAAGAGTATAATTTGCTGTGACCTGTAAATATTTATTGAATAATTAATTATGAATTTTGCGTACATTTATTTAATGATACTGGAGGGTTATATTTTGGAGGAAAGATTTCTCCAAAGGTGATGAGTCACAGTGGTTATCTCACTTTCGAGGATGACAAAGAACAAAGAAAAGCAACGATACTGATAAAGAAATGATTTTAGAAAACTTAGCTTATAGGCAAATTAATACCATTGATTTTCACAAGGCACTTTTATAAAAATATTATTTCCACCAATGTCATTTTTTAGGTTTTGGCTGATAGTGTCCCCTACCCACAACACTTTAACATGAAAATGAAAACGTTTAAACATATAGCAAAATTGGTCCAGGCGCTGCAGGGGCTTACCCCTGCAATCCCAGCACTTTGGGAGGCCAAGGCAGGATTGCTTGAGGCCAGGAGTTGAAGACCAATCCGAGCAACATAGTGAGACCTCATCTCAAAAAAAAATATATATATATATAGCTGAGCGTGGTGTTGCACCTGTAGTCCCAGCTACTTAAGAGGCTTAAGCAGGAGGATCACTGGAGCCTAGAAGTTTGAGGCTGCAGTGAGCTATGATTACACCACTGCACTCCAGCCCAGGCAACAGAGTCAGACCCTGTCTCCAAAAAAAACTGTATATGTATATATAGCAAAATTGCAACAATTTTGTCACAAACACCCATGTACCCACCACTCATTTCTACCATCAATATTATTAAGTTTACTCATTTTATCACTGGTCTGTCCATCTCTCTATCCCTCTAGCCTTTCATTAATGTATCTTTTTTTGTGTATTGCAGACTTGTTGATAGTATTTTGAACAATCTATTTATCATTGAAAAAGAAACAGATGCCTTGTAAAAGTCAAGCTGACCTATAAGTCTAATATATTTAAGAAGAAATAAGTATAAAATAAATCAAAAAGCATATTTCTTCTTCCAAGACTTCAAAAGAATTGGAAGAAGAAAGGTACCTGGATACTTTTTTGCTGAGTAGTTTTCCATGCTGTGGATGTACCATGTTCATTTATCCATTCACCAGTTGAAGGACATTTCGGTTGTAATGTAATGTAGTTGGGAAAGCAGGGCTTTTTCTAACTGAAGTGAGTTTTGGGTTTCTGTGTTTCTCTGGTAATAGACACTGTGCCTTTTTTTTTTTTTCTTCTTTTTCTTCTTTCTTCATTGCTCTACCTCTTGATTTTCGGT
Organism: Avahi laniger; assembly: GCA_963575035.1. NCBI lineage: Eukaryota > Metazoa > Chordata > Mammalia > Primates > Indriidae > Avahi > Avahi laniger. Next base: position 29,252 of record CAUYSK010000903.1, read on the forward strand.
GGAGATGTATCCCTTCCTGAACCCCAGGCTTGGAGCAGATCCCAGGTATGGCCATAAGGCTGAGGTTTGTCTAATCAGTAGGTCACCACACTCCTTGACATGGGATCTGTGGTCTGAGCTGCTCGGGCCTGGTCACCAACCTGACCTCACTCCTTGCCATTCTCCCTTATTCACTGTTCCACATTTCACCCCCCTGGACCTTCATACTTGCTGTCCTCTTACCTGGACTGCTCTTCCCTCAGGTAGCACATGGCTTGCCCTGCACGTGTCAGTTCTCAAAGAGACTTTCCCTGGTCACTCTTGCTAAGATAGCTCTCTGGCCCTTTCTGTCACGTGAGCTAATACTTTTCCTGTGTTGTGTGAGCACCTTTGGGTTCCCTTAAAGAGGTCCAGATGAAAATGCTGCATTTGTTGAAGCTGCCTTCAGTGTTTGTTCTCTCTACCCCCAGCACTCAGACTCCACTGGGGGCTGACCGGCCGTCCTGATAGTAGAGGCTTCCTGAGTCTACCCCTGACCTACTTCCTGGTTCCATGCTAGAGTGCGCATGGACTCCCAGCTAGATAACTTGATGGAGATTTAGCTGGAGGCTATGCACAGAGATGATGACACGCGGAGGTGTAGTGTAGAGACAAATTCAGAATAGCACCCCAGCATTCCCTCTTGCCTGAGGAGCCAGGAAGGTTGGTTCACCCCGTCATCTGGCACACTCGAATGGGGTGGCATTACACAGAGCGTTTGAAGCCTGGGAATGGGAGCTTGTCATTATTACTAACACTGCTGGCATCCCCTTCCCTAGGAGTCCAAAGGCCTGAGAGACTGGCAACTGTTAATAGCATCTCCAGCCATTGGAAGTTACTAGGTACTGAGAACCTTCTCCGTTCATCCATCTGCTGACCCTCATGGTAGATTCAAAATCTTTATGTTATCATAATATATGGAATTAACTGCACTCCCCCTGGCTTCTAAGCTAGAGTAAAGTTTTTTAGGTTTTGGGTTTTTGTTTGTTTTTTATATTTTAAGTACCTAGCAGAGTGCCTGCATCAATAATGATAGTCAATAATTTGCTGAATTAGCAGAACAACAGATAACATTTATTAAGTGTTTCTGATGATCAGGCATGGGCTCTAATCCTATTACATGTATAAGTTTATTTAATCTTCACAAGATTATGAAGGGGTAGGTATTACTAACTCCCTGTCTTGTAGATGAGGAGACTGGCTTACACATTTGTTACATTACTTGCCAATGATCTCACAGCTGTCAGGTGGGGGAGTGGGGACTCGAGCCCATCAGTATCTATCTAATACTTATTTTAATAATAATGTAAAAATAATATAGCAGTAGTATATTGCTTTGTCACCTAAATGCATATAGAATGTTCATAATAGAGCATCATAGGCTGCTTATTCACTGAACATTTACTGAACCATGCTTGTTGTAAATGCTGGGCATTAGAGGGGTTTAGAGATGAGTAAGGCAGCTGCAGGATCAGAGAAGCTTATAGTCTTGAGTTAGTAATAGAAATCTACACACAAAGCTGTCCTGTGAGGCGGTGGATCTGAGTATCTTAAAGACGTAAAATTCCGTTGAAATGTACAGGGATGGAAATGGATGCTGGTTGTGTGCCAGGAGAGGGCACGCGCGGGCTGGCTGGGAATGTGGGGAGGTGGAAATGGTGAAGTGGGTGGTGAGGGAGATGATTCCGGGGGCAGAGTGATCGGCGACTGAGGAGCACGACGCCTTCCTGCGTGAATCGGGTGCTTCAGGACTTGGAGCCTGGTCTTCCCTCCGGACCAGTAGATTAGATGACAAATCATTGAGAAGAACAGGGCTGAACAAATTACTGACCAGTTTCAACTGTGAAAACACCTCCTGAGTCCCGGGACATAAAACCGAGGTCCATAAAGAGAATGTCTAAGGTGGCCGACTGGGAGTGGTTTAAGTTGACAATGTGGGTAACTTGCCACCAGCAAAGGTGGCGAGGCGCCTGCCCCGGGCTGGAGCACCTCAGAGGGGAGCTGCCCGGCCAGGGCTCTCGGGCTGCTTGGGGCTTGGCAGGCAGCTCTCTTTGAGCAGGAAGCCGCGGGCCCGGAGGAGCACTGGGGCCAGGGAGGCCTGCCCGGGCAGCTGTGCAGTTTGCACGTGTGAGCCACGCCCTCTTCCACATCTCAGGCCTGTGTGCGCGCAGACACCCTTACACACTGAAACACTTTACCACCCCTATGCTCAGGCTGATCCTTCCTGGCGAGTGAGGATTTGAAACAAATTTATTGCATTAAGGGAGTTCTTAAACTTCTTTTCTTCCCTCTTGGCAAAATTTATTTAATCCACATAAGTACTCCACCCTCAATGAGTTTACGGCTCCCCTCAGGAGACTGTTAGATGCAGATTCCTGGGCCCTGCCCCAGAGAGTTGGTTCAGGAGGACGGATACCCCAGCCCAGGCAGACTGCAGCCCCAGCGGTCACGTGATCTCACTTTGAGAAGCCTTGAGCTGGAGAAGTAATTTCTAAAGCAGGGTGTCTGGGATGCTGCTCTGCAGTGCAGGGAGAAAATATCGAAACGTCTCTTTTAAAATAACTATTCTTGTGTAAATTTTGTATTGTATGTGGTAAAGCAATAGTACATTATGATAATGTCCATAATAGTGATATTTATACAGTATGATATTGTATATAAATGTACCTGTTTGAGGCACATACTCACTATTTTTGCCGATAGGGATTTTTTTTAGAATTTAGAGACAGTATAAAGGAAGTTCTTAGGATTTATCCTGCTGGATTGGGCCAGGCTTCCCATGTCACCGATCATTAGAGAAAGTAGTAATAGAGTATCACAGCCCACTTATTATTAGTGAGTAACACGCGTCATTACTGAGGGGCCTGCTGAGTTGGGCTCCCACAGCCTCCCTCTCCCCTCTCCCCTCAGCTCCCTGTCTGTTTCAGGGCACCCTAGCCCGGCTCCCTGCACTTACAGCAGGGAGGGCTTCGTCGCCTGACGTCTGGACGTCTGACTCGATCACGAGTTCCTCGAAGGCAGGGCCAGCATGTCTTTGAGCTCCTTTGTGTCTCTGACCCACCACAGTGCCGGGCTCCCCAGACGTTTGGTGACTGAGTGAGGGAGGGGAAGGAGGAAGGGAGGACTCTATCCATCGCTTTCTGTCATTGTCCTTGGCACGCTAGGAACCGTAAAGAAAAGCAAATGGTGCCTTGGCAATGATGAATCATTTATCCCTACACAGTTCTTTTCTGCCTCATATGCCATCTAACCAGAAGGTTCCGATTCCTCAGGGAGCTTCTCTTGGGATGGAGACAGACTCACAGAGCCTGGTTTGGCTTCCCGCTCAGCTGCTTATTAGCTCTGGGACCCTTATGTAGAAATTGCTTCCCCTCTGATGGGCTCAGTTTCCCCACCAGGACAATCAGTGAATTGGAGTGGCCCCAACTCCAGCTATTTCTGTGTCTTCTTTGTAATTTTGCCTTATCTGAACAGTATCTACAGAAATGTTTAATAGAGTGATTTTCTTTACATTTCTTTATGTTCCTTTCTCTTTAAATTTATTTTAAAACACTACTGTTGAAGGAAAACCAGCCGGCACTAACAGACGATACCTAAGAAGGAGAGTGAACCCAAAGCGGCCGTGCTCAGTTCTAGCTCTTTGCCATGGCCTGTAGGGTTCCACACAGACCTGCGGTGAGAGGAGAGGAGTCCGGTTCGAAGAGCCTGAGAGGCAGAGCCTTTCTTACTCCTTCTCTCAGTGAAGGGGCTTGAAGGAGAATTGGAAAAGAAATACCTTTCTTTCTGTGACGGTCAGTGTCATTTAATGGGGTGTCTAGTGACTGCCTACTCTCACTCCCCAAAGCACTTGTCAGCCTTATGCCATCCCCACTGGCCTCTCCCTCTGGTGTGGAGGATTCTAGGCCTTTCCAACCTTAGATAGGACATAATTAGCTACTGGGTCTTTCTTGCTGCCCTTTTTTTCCCCCCGAAGTTGCATGTGCAGTTGTGAATCACAGCTTTGCAGGAAATCAGGTGTCTCTTACAGCCGTTTTCTATCAAATACATATAATGGAATATGTCTTTCCAGCTTCCACTTGTATGATGACATCTTCTTCCCATGCCAGGATTTATAGGATACTGCCCCTGTATCTCTGGACTGCATAGACCCTTGCTGAGAACTGGGGGTAAGAGAGGAGGGATAAAAAATATTTCCCATCCTTGAGGGAGGGACAAGCCATGTCATGGCTCACGAGGTTTGATGACCCTGCATTGAAGTTGGGATATTGTTCATCGAGGCCTGATTTCTGGTGAGCCATTGTGAGTGCCACTTCCTGAGATGACCATAAAACACGGCATGGCAGTGGGGAGATAGATGGCGGGACAGAGAAACCTCAGCAAGAGCAGCACACCCCACTGCTCTCATCCTGCGTCCGGCCCAGCTTGGCGCCAGGGAGGACAGTGCTCTGAAGAGATCCTTTTGGGCCATCAGAGTAGCCTGCGTCCTTGAGAATAATATGGAATTGCAGCTTTTCCCGTAGTTTTCTGATTCTTGTTTATATTTAGATGTTAATCATATTTGGGACCTCTGAATTTGTTTGACACAGCATAATTGTTACCTGTTATTCTCATGCATTTTAAAAAAATGGTAAACACTTTTGGGTTTCAGGCTTACAGAAAAATTGAGCAGGAAGTACAGAAAACCCCAGCACCTCTGCCTTGCCTCCCTTCAGTTTGAGTTTTAACAAATGTGTAGCATCCTGTATCCATCATTGCAGTATCACACAGAATAGTTTCATAAAAATCCACTGTGCTCTTGGCAACTCTTGATCTTTTTATTGTCTATATAGTTCTCCTTTTTTCTAGAATTTCAAAAAATTGGGACAAAATATATATAACATACATGTAAATATAACACAATCTAAATGCCCTCTTACGGGCGGGGGCTCTGTGGCACGTCCTCCGTTTCATTTCAAAGACCTGCTTAAGGCGGAGATCTTCACCCCTTCGCTCTGCCTTACCAGTAAGTTCTTTAGATGGAAGCTTAAGATGATGCCTCCGCTTTTCTGCTGCTTTTGTTTCTATCAGATTTGACGGATGTCTTATAATAAACATCCTAAACACAGAACCTGCTTATTCCACATGAAACATCCCAAGTTTGGAGACACAGAGAAAAGAATGAGATTGTGCTGTGTCAGGACCAGAAATAACTTGTTTTTGGCTATCTTTTAATTTAATTTTTCATTTTTTATTTTCTTACAGACAGAGTCACACCATGTTGCAGAGGTTGGACTCATACAATCCTCTCACCTCAGCCTCTTGACTTTCTTTCTTTTTTCGTTTTCTTTTTCTTTTTTTTTTTTTTGGAATCACAGACTTCTTCTTCATAGGATGATCTTTTAGGGTCTGTTTGCCAGGTGGCCCATGGTTCTGGTAAGATGACTCAAGGCTCCTCTCTGCCCTGTCCCGGGTAGAACTGGTGCCTCCTTGGCTGGGATCCACTGTGTACGCACCAAGGGTCCCAGTTCCCTTCCATTTGCTGACAAGTCTGCGGGCCCTGGACAGCAGGACACTCCCTCAAGGCCTGGTACACCATAGGAAATTTAATAAATATAATTGTATAAGGCTATATGCTTTTCAAAGCAGGTCCATATGCAGAGAGCCACGTCTTACATTTATTTGACTCCCATATGCATGTGTGAAAGCAAAGAAGTTAATGTTCCTTAAAAAAATTCCTAGTCTATTCTGCTCTTGGATTCATTGGAGCGATACGTTGGTTGTAGCACAAGGTTTGATCAAGAGCACGCAAGGTGTCAGCCAGGAATTGAAATTTTGCATCTTGACTGTAATCCAGTTCTCTAACCACAGACCCCTTTGCTGCCCTTTGAATGGGTTCAATGTAGTCAATTATTGTTCTTTCTGGAAGTTGGCCCTTCTCAGCCTGCATGAGTATTGGTACGTTTTGGTGGAGTTCTTTTTTTTTTTTTATTTCATTGGCTGGCATTGTAGCTAAAAGAGCTGTGACTCATGATTCATTGAGACATTTTTAACTACAAGATAAAATATTTTTTTAATTGACAGAATCTCCATACTCAAGTCAAAATGGGTAATTTTCTGGTAATTTTATTGCTGATGCTCTGGTATCTACAATATTATGTTTCCGTTAGAAAGAACTTGATACTACGAACTCACACAAGACATCTATTTCTTTTTAAGTGGAAATTCAAGGCACATTATCAGGAGTCTCTTGTTTGCAGAAGAAACGCTGCTATTCCTTTGCCCATGACTCAGGTTTTTCTCATTCTGAGGATTATTGCAAATGGCACTAAAATTATTTGCTCATCTTTCTTTTCTGTCAAGAAGAGAGACTGTGTGAGCAACACACCTAATGGCAACTGTTGCTTTTCCCATTAGCATCCTGCAGCAGGAAGTGAGAGTCTCTTGGCTCTGGCCTGGGGAGGGAGAAGGAAAATAGGTCTGGCATGGTACAGGAGGTGGTGGAAACCTCCAAAAGAAAGGGGTGCTGAGTTTCTGAGCTGTTCTTGCAGTTGCAGCTCTCAACTCACAGTCACACTGGAGGGCTCAAGAAGAGGGACTTAGGAGGATGGCAGGAAGCCAGGCAGGCCACCACGAGCCTGCTGAGACCGTGGATTGGATCTGTCCCGGACCAGCCTCCTGCAACCATTCGTTCTGAACGTTGCTCTTTCTCATTAGGAAGCGCTCATTAGGAGACGTTCCTAAGAGGCAGCTCCTTTTAGGAATTCTGAAGCAGAGACTCCAGGAGCCCATCAGCAGCGCCAGCCCCATCTGTCGCTTCTCCTCGCCAGGGCCCTTCATGGCTCCCCTGGCTCCGCATCAAGCTGTTTGCTCCCTGTCTTTTCAGAGCATTGCTGTGTTTATCTCTCTTTCACTATGCTCCTTTAATTTTTGTCTGCCTAACTTTTCATTATTCGCCTCCTTATCTATAAAATCACCAATGAGCTTCCTTTTCCTTTTTAATTAGGTTTAAGCCTCTTTTGTCCACAAAGCTTCCTGAAAATCACCTCCACCTCCCCAGGCGTCCGTCACGTCTTCCCTTGATGGCAGCCCCACCGTGGCTTTCTTAGGGGGTGGGCTGCTCTGTCCAGTCACGACTTCTTTACGTCTCACCTCAGTGTCCCACCCCAGCACTCCTTCCCATACCTGAGCATCGGGAACGTGAGTTCTTGATCTCATTGTTCAGAGCAGCTGCTTGCCTTGTGCGGTGTGTCTGTGAGTGCTGGCTGTCGAGATGGAACCTCTCCTTAACACGGTCCTTGAACAGAGAGCCCTTTCGTTCGGACGCTGCCCATGCAGTTGCCCTGTTCTGGCTAGGGGAGCCTCTCTTGGCATGTCGTGACCAGAGGGGCTGACTTCCGTCATACCTTCAGCTCCGGCTGCTCACTTGGGCAGACCTAGCCGATTGCCCGTGGGCAGTGGTTACTTCCCCCTTCCAGTTCAGTTTCTGCCCCTCCAGAACTTGTACTGTGAGGGCAATAAAGGCAAAGACCCTTGAACAGGAGTGGGACCCCCTCTCTCTCTCTTTTTTTAAGTTAAAGCCTATTCAAATAACTGTACTCTCTTTCTAGAAACTCCGAAGGGGTTTCCAGTTGCACAGTGTCACTTTACTTCTTATGTGTTTGTTTAAATGGATATTTCAGACAAGTATAGTATTGTTCTGCTGGAGACTAATCACTTTTTAATTTATTTTTTATTAATTGAACTTTATTAAGCATCTATTAGCTTTTAGGTTCTTTGCCAGGCCCCAGATAGAGAAGTGAACAAGAGGGACATGGTCTTTTCCTCACTGAGCTAAGGTCTGTGTGGGAGGGAGAGGTGGGGGTACCACTGGCTGCCTGAGGATTAGTGTTTGGAGGCTTTACTGCAGAGGTGAAGGCTATTTTAGGTTCCTCTAAGCTAACTGCAAAGTAGTTCCCACTTTCGCGTTTTGAGCGTGCTTTATTAGTGCTTAGTCGGAAACATCTAGAAGCTTCAAGATGATGGGCTCAACAGTTATATTATCAACACTAGCCATATTGTGTACTCTTGCTCACATCCAGGCAAATGTTCCACAAGAGTGAACTTTTCCCGATACTGGAGGCACCAACTTTGCAAAGTGTGGATTTTGTGAGACATGTGACTTCAGTGTATTCTCTACCTACCTGCCTATCTGAATGGCTTTATAACAACATTTCCTTTGTGGCCCTCCTGACTTTTAACATCCATTTGTGACACAGTCATTTGTAAGGACATACAGAGGCTGTTCGTTTCTGGATCTGGCATTTCTAGACTGCTGTGGATTTTGAGTTCTTGAGTCTGATTTTTAAACCTTTTATGTCTCCTTTTTTCCTATCCGCCCTTAGTGGTTTCTTGCTGCTGCTTGATGCCATTTTTTTTTTTTATTTTGCTGCTCCTAAATATGTTGTGACTTTGGAAATCATATAAACAAGATTGTTAGAATGGTGTTCGAACTCAGAGTCAAAAGCTCTTCCCATGTTTATGTTCCCTGCTCAGAGGCCTTCACATAAGTCTTTTGTTCTCAGCCTTGTCTCCTGTTTGAAGGTTCTGGGTAACCAAGGGTAGTTATGGTGGATTAACTTTAAACAGTGATTAATCTCAACAGTTTCTATGGTTCCACCTTATGTTTTCAAGAAGTCAGCTGGTAACTTCCTCTTCAGACTTGCTGCCACCACCAAGCACATCATTCTTTGCCAAGACAGTTATTGGAATCTCTGCACTGGGTCCTCTGCCTGTCACCCCACATATAGCATGGCTGTGCCCTGCTCCTGCGTAACTTTTCTAAAGCACATCCCAGTTTTGCCCCCCGCCCCTTGCTTAGCTCTCTCTCTCGACTTCCTAGTTCCATATGCATTAAGTGTAGATGCATGATCTTCGCAGTCAAAGATCTCTAGAGTGGTCCCAAGCTGCTCATCTTATTCATCGTGACCCGTAATGGGCGCCTCCTCTGCAAGTCTGGTTCCTCTGCTGCACTGCTCTCAGAGCCTGCACCTAAGTCTCCCTCCTCTTCCTCCTGGCTCTTGGTGCTTTGCTTTTGACAACCCATACTGCATCGATATGTGGGTACATGGGCTTGTCTTCTTTCTCCAGTTGATGGCAGGCCCTTTATGAGCCAGAGCATTCTTATTTGTCCTTGTAATCCCCTTGCACTTGGCACAGTGGAAAGTCAGACAGCAGAGGGGTCAGAGCGTAGCAGGTGTACCTAATTTCTAGTTCTGGCTCTGCCCCTCTGTCCCCTACTGTGCAAGCTGCTTTATTTCTATAAACCCGTAGTGAGCCATTTATAAAATAGAGGTAGTAATAGCACCTACTTCATAGGATTGTTGTGAAGATGGAGCCCTGGGATCCAGTATCCTTAAAGGCAGTGGCGTGATGATGGTGGTTGTATTATTATTACTGCTTCTAGCAGTAGTATTACTATTACTTCGACAAGGTATTCAGTAAATACTTGTTAAAGTGATTTAAACCTAAACAAATTGGTCTGTGCCACTCATAGAAATCAACCTGGGAAAAGTGAGTCATAACTCATGGAGTCACCAACAAATAAGCCAGCATGTGGAAAAGTCACAAATAAAAAAGCCACTAAGTGGCCACTAAGGTTTTTAAAGCCTCCTCCCAACTGATCAGGCACTTCTGGCGTCCAGGACAGCAGCGGAGCCCATGTGAGATGGCAGCAAGCCCTGGCAATTTGGGGTTCTTCCAGACATTACAGTGTGCCCCACCAGTGTCACCTTCAAATGCGAGTGAGTAGAAATGCTGTCGCCTTTGCTTTGTTGTAGGGAAACACCCACAAATGTTAGTAACAGTTATTTGCAGAAATTTTGGGATACAGCCATGGTAGTAAATCCCGGTAAGTTCTGGCCAGCAAATTTGGTGGTTTTCTGGTCCCCTAATTTAAGTCATGAGGTCAACTTACTGATAGAGTTACAAAGTCAGAAATAGCAGGATAATTAGGAAAGCAGGATTTCTTTGTAGCTCTGAAAGAAATGCAGAGATTGAAATGTGAAATCACTGGGAAAGGCTGATGTCCCCGCGTGGTTTGTGACCTGCAGCTAAGTGCAGAATCTCCCAGCCAGACTGATGCAGGTTCGAAGCTCACCTCTGCCCCCTACCAGTGGTGTGGCAGGTGTGGGTGTGAGAAGATACAGGAATAGTATCTTCGCGAAGCCACCACCCTCCCCTTATTTCCCAGGTGGTTTTGTTTGTCAGTGGAGTCTGGGAACCACAAGTCAAAAGCAAGGCATTTTGGTGAGTTTTCTAGCACCATCCCCTCTCCTCCCCTCGCCGTTCCCCCTCCTCCCCAGCCTTGCAGTGGTAGCGCAGAGAAATGTATGAAAATGCCGGCCTCAACACCAGATCCTGAAATGACCTTGTGGAAGCATTCCTCCTCTCTCCTGGTGGGCTTGGGGTGGGGGGGCAGTAGAGTGGGGTGATGTGATGCTGGAGCCATCAGCCAAGCCACTGCCCCACAGGCTTGGGCTTTTTGCCATCCTATCCCGGTCTGAAAGTCATGCCAGCCAGCCTCGCTCCAGGCGAGGTGGAGGAGCCTCAGGAAAGGCCCCCTGGGTAGTGCTAGGTCCTGGGCTAAGGAGAACTATTCTTCCATCTAGAAAGTCTTCCTGCCAGCACAGCTTTTTATCATGTTTGCCCGAGACTCCCATTACCCTTAATTGCCTTCTTTGTGTAGCTGTGGCCATTATTTTCTTTCCCCTTCGGTGTTTACTCTGTCAAATATTTAAGGGCAGTTATCATGTCTCTTTAGCCAAGCTACACACATTCAAGGTCTTTTCAACTTTGCACATAAATCTTAGCCTTCCAGCCCCTCAACACCTACCCATACGTGCTGTGCGGTGTTTGCTTTGGATCAGATCTTGGAAGCAAAGGGATTTTTCTCCTTAAAATTATTGGCATCCGTGTGCACTTTATAAGTCTGTTGCAAACACTCTCACACAGGGAATTAAGGAGACACGATCTAGTTTACTATTGTTTTAAGGACAGCCCAGGGCCTTTTTGCCCCCTTATGGTATCTTTTTAAATTGAATTTGAGGAATGGACAAAAGTCAACAATGACTAGTGTTTCCATTACTTTAAAGCTTATAAAGTATGAAGGATTTTTTTTAAAGCCTAAAACCAAAAAAGAAAAAAAATGCAAGTATAATAAAAAATGACAAACAGTGCTGCGGTGAGCTGCGAGTTAAATGGGGTTCTCGTGGTTTCCATCCCTGGGCCCCTCCTGAGTGTCTCTGAGTCTCTTTATAGTGCATTCAGGGTTTTCTGTCAATGCTCTTACTTCTCAGCAAAGCCAATTTAACTAATGCAAAATCAGTCCAAAGGAAATAAAAAGGGCAAAACTATCTATTAAATTTAATTCCACTCATTCTACTCCGTGGCGGGAGTATAAGACCCGTGTCTGCTGGACCCCTTGGGCTACTTGGTCCTCAGCTGCCTCTGCCTGAGCTGGAGGGGGATCCCAGGATTCACTGATACAGATCTTTGGAACAACACGGTCTCTAAATGTAAGCTATCAGCTGCATCTCTTGCTCAACAACAACAAAACCAAAAATCAGTTGTAACACCAGAGAGGAAAACAGCTATGTTGGATTTATTGAGTGATGGCTTATCAGTTTTCATTCCTTTAACAAAATATATATTGGGGACCTTCTCTGTCCTGGATATACTTCTGGGCACTGGAGATACCATTGTAAACAAACTGTGTAGTCATTTGCTTGTGTGTATGTGTGTGTGTGTGTGTTAATAAAAAGTGTTGATACGTAGGCTTCAGAGAATGAAAATAACAGGATTTGAGAGAGTGACTGGTGGTGGCCTCTTTAGAGTGGAGGATTAGAGAGAGTCTAAAGATGTGAGTTTGACATTGGGATCTGAGTGGCCAGGAGGATGGGGTTGAGGAGGGGGACAGGGATTGGTTTGCATACACTTTGAGTTTAGGGGTAGGAATGTGGATTGTACTTGAAGTACAACTGGAGGCCCTTGCAGTGTTTTAGGCAGTAAGCGATGTGATCTGATTTCCCCTGTGGTCACTCTGGCTGCTGTGTGGACACTGGCTTCCAGCGGTGAGAGTGGACTTGGTTGTGTCAGTAGAGGAAAGGGGTAACGTCAGGGTATGTCTGAAGGTAGAGGCATCAGGAATTGCTCATGGGTTGGCCACACGGGGTAGTGTGTGTGGGTGTGTTGAGGGAAAGAGAGAAACAAATGGTACTCCTAGACATTGCTGTATGGCCTTCCATTCTGCTCTGGCCCCGTTAGGTTTGGGGTGTCTGTTATACATGTACATGGAGATGTATAAGATGCCATTGGCTCTATGAGGTGTCAGCCTGGGCCAGGAGTCAAAGTGGGAGATGGAGGCTTGGGAGCATTGGCAGATGGGGGGTATATTTGGTCATGTTACTAGGAAGAGTAACCATGTGGACAGGGGAGAGAGGAGAAGAGCCCTGCAGGACTACATACCCATATCCCCTCATACACTTCAGTTAGTCTGGAAACCCCATTGGGCAAGTGCATTATTATCAAGCTCTCAGTGCTCTGATTTCACTGATTGCTCTGAAGGTCATGGGTGCAGTGACCATGAAATTGCTGCATTCTTGGTCAGTAAGGTATTTGGAGGTGTGCAGGACTGGCAGCATCAACCACATCCTGGTTTGATTTCCTTACAAGTTGCAGACTGCCCTGCTGACATGTTCTGTGATGACTCTCCCACAGTGTCCAGATCTGGAGGGCAGCTCCCACGATGAAATCTCACAGCTCTCTACAGGGCCAAGGTCAACAGCATAGACTAGTTGTCGTTCCCCAGAGAGGTAACTCGTGGAAGGAAACTGAGCTGAGCTAATGGGGTGGTGTCTCTTAAAGTCATTTTAATTTTTCCTTTTTGGTCATCTCTGTATGAGCTGCTATTCTCCATCTGTATTGTGTTTTACATGAATTAAAAACCATCTTTAAGCCTCACTTTTCCTCTTTGCTGAGAACTTCCAGGGCTCTGTGCCAACCCGAGGGCTCAGGTCACTGCAAAGACACTGCTGATTCAGTTTTTTGTACCTAATGAATCTTTATTGGCATCAAGGTCTAACCTTGACACAGCGTGGGGAGTTATGCCTTGGCAGCCACTCATAGGCTCTGCATTCCTGTCCCTGCAAAACCCTTTGTAAATAATGTGGGCTGGCTCACAGATTCTGCCAGCACACAGAGCCCAAGAGTAGTCTTAAAAGATGAGGGGTGGATAGGATAGTGGCCTTAAACTATAAGGAGTGTTCAGTGTTAAATGTTGATGAATATACCTCCCAAAATACTGAATAATTTTTGTGAGTGCAGTTCATTAAAGATGGGCCACATGAATCTATAAACTCCGTAACAGTGGTATTGATTTTAAAAATTTACATTCCTGCATCATTAGTGTTTTTTCAGAACACTTTCAGGGATGATAAACATCCTTGACTCAGAAACCTTCACCAGCACTGCCTTATTTTAAGTTTGGTGTCACTTTTCTCCCTGGAGTTACCAGCAGGGCTAATTCTCCGTGTTAACTTTGCAAAAACATGATGGTAGGATGTTTAGGGCGTTTGTCATCCTGGAAACACATATAGGACCCACTTTTTGTGGGCTGCCATGACTGGGGGCTCACCACGAAAGGTGACCACTCTGGGCCCCTCCCTTACCTTTGGTTCCCTTTGATGTGATGCCATCATGATTGTTGACAGCCTGGTCTGCTGCACTGTGAGTGAGTGCCGGGACTCGTGTCTTGTTCACCTCTCTGTCTTCAGTGCCAGCATGTTGCCCAGTGTGTAGGAGGGGCTAAGTGAATATTAAATGAATGAGGCATGGTCAATCGGTACAATTAGCCCTGTAGAAACTTAGAATAAAAAAATCGTTGTGTGGATTCAGGTATATTGAATATCAAATCTTATTATACCTTGGAATACAAGAGATACATTCCATAAAAGCTGTTGTAAATTGATGGGATCACAGTCACATCTTTTATTAAAATATAAAGTGCTCAACATCAATAGATGCAAGAGTGTGAAGCACCAAGAACTCTTGTTCATTGCTGGCAGGGATGCAAAATCGTGTAGCCACTTTGGAAGACAACTTGTCAGTTTCTTATAAAACTACACGTATTCTACCATATGATCCAGCAATTGAGCTCCTTTGTATTTACGCAAATGAGTTGAAAACTTATGTCTAAAACCTGTACATGAATGTTTATGGCAGACTTATTCACAATTGCCAAAACTTGGAAGCAACCAAGATATCCTTTAATAGGAGAATGGATAAACAAACTGTGGCACATCCAGACAGTGGAATATTATTCAGCCATGAAAAGAAATGCGCTGTCAAACCACAAGAGGACATGGAGGAAATTTAAATGCATCTTGCTAAGTGAAAGAAGCCAATATGAAAAGGCTATACATGCAGTATGATTTCAACCACATGCCATTCTGGAGAAAGCAAAACTATGGAGACAGAAAAAGATCAGTGGTTGCCAGCGTTTGGGGACATGGTAGGGTGAATAGGTAGAGCACAGGAATTTTTAGGGCAGCAAAACTACTCTGTATGATACTGTAATGGTGGATACATGTCATTATGTATTTGTCAAAGCCCATAGAATGTACAACCTCAAAGGTTAACCCTAATGCAAACTATGAACTTTAGTTAATAATAATGCATGATTCATCAGTTATAGCATATGTACCACACTAATGCAAGATGTTAAGAACAGGGGAAATGCGTGTGTGTGTGTGTGTGTGTGTGTGTGTGTGTGTGTGTATGGAAGAGGTAGTATACAGGAGTCTCTGTATTTTCTTCTCCATTTTTTAATAAACATAAAACTGCTTTAAAAAATAAAGTCAATTTAAAACAAGGTAAAGTGCTATAGAAACATAGGGGGTTGCAAGGAGGGGGTTGATTCTGTCTCTTTGCCATTGGATTTATTTTTAAAAAGTATTCCTTATGTTGTAATCTAGAATTAATTGTTTTTTTGTGAAGAAGAATATGGAGGTTGGTTTTTTTTTTTTTTTTTTTTAAAGAAAGAAAATCTTCTTCCTCTGACTGCAAGGAGAACAGGTTGTGACATTTAGGCATTCACGTTCAGTGTTCAAGGGAGTCGCTTGGGCAGGCCGCTCGATTTCTCCATGCCCTGGTTTTATCATCTGTAAAATTAGGAAGATAATGCCTGAGGATACTTAAAATCAGAGGCCTGTGGAAGGAGAAAAGGGGCGCCTCTCAGCCCTTGAACAATCTGCTGGAATGGGAGGCATCCACGGGAGAGCTGCCCAGGCAAGGCGCCTCCCTGCTGGCCCGCAATCCCTTATCTGAAAAATGATCGTGTTGTTCCCTCCAGCGTGGTGTTCTGTAATTCCTGTTCTGATACTTAGCCTGGGAAATTGCCTATGAATCAACAGCATGGCAAATTGAGTATCAACAAGAAGCAAACTAGAAGGCCACTGTGTAGTTATTAAAAGTCAAGAGGTTGAGGGGAAAGTCTGGAAAGCAAATAAGAGAATTAATTTTAATAGTTTATGCTTGGTATTTGTTGGATATGTTCTGGGATAATTTCCTTCTCTCCCACCCTCCTTTGTTTCCTTCCACAAACACTTTCCATATCCTTCCACAATTGTCCCTTTATATTGTCTGTGGGGTCCCCAGTAAATAATATGGAGTCGGGGAGAGATGAGGTAGCATATTTAGTATTTCATAACTATGCATTATGAGAGAAATCGCCTCTTATCAGGCTGAATGTATTGCACTAGCTTAGAGAAACTAACAGGAAATGGGTTCAGGGTCTGTCTTCAAATTGGGTCCATCCACGGTCATGAGTTCAAACGGGAAGTATCACTTCGCCCAGGATTATGGCACTCACCTTTGGGTAGGAATAAATTAAACTATATGGGATAGTTGAGTTATCATTTCAAATATTCTCTGGAAACAAAGGCCTGGGAGATAAATTTTGGGGAGAGCCTGCTTAAACATTGAACTGGCCCCCTTCAGTGTGAATTTGTCAGGCACTGGTGGAGGCCCAAGTGTGTGTTTTGGCAAAGAGATAGGAAAGTCCCTGGCGTGTTGGCGATGCGACGTCTAGCTCAAGTGAGTGAACTGGTGGCTGCACTGGGATGAAGCTGGGAGCTCTGTGTAGTTCAGGGCCAGATTGTAAAGGGTACTTTAAGTCATGCTAAGGAATGCATCATGTGGGAGTATGTCCCAAGACATTTCCTCTGGAGCACACGTTCCGAGTGATACTCTGTGAAAATCAAGGGTTCCGTGGTCAAACATTTGAGAAATGATTCTTGCCGCTTCTTTGTAGCTGCGTGATACCCATTAGTGTATAATCCTCAGATGTCCTGCGGTAACTTTGTCAAAGCGAAAGCTGAGATTTCCTAAGTACATGGTATTTGGAGATAATAAACCTTTTGTTTCATGTAAATCAGCCATGATTATCTGGGCTAATGAATATGCCTGAAGTAGATTTTGGAGTACTTCTCCAGGCCATGGGGACCATCTAAAGTTTGGCAGGAGAGGAACATGCCCAGACCTCTGTAGTAGAGATCTGGTGGGATGGAGGGAGAAGGGAGTGGAGGACGTGTATCAGGATGCCTTTGTAAGATCAAAGGCCATGACAACAAATTATGAAAGTTGTAGGCTTGTTTTTAGAGTCCTCAGCCAGGAGTCAGCCAACTACAGCCCAAAGCTGGTTATCTACCATATATTTTTGTAAATAATGTTTATAGGAACACAGCCACACCCACTCCTTTGCACTAAAACAGCAGAGTTGGCCAGCAAAGCCCAAAATATTTACAGTCTGGCCCTTTATAGAAACATTTGCTAACCCCTGCTGTAGGTGGTTGGTTACATTGATTTTGGTCAGGCTAGAATAAGAGAATTATCTGTGCTTTTCAGTTCCAGTTTTGTCAAACAGATGAATGAAAAAATATATATGCAAACAAATTCCCCAATATTAAATTTTAGGAATTAGCCCTGACTTGAATTTTTAATAAAAATGACAGAGACTGGGATTGTCATTTGTCTTTTCAGTTCTCAACATCCAAGAGATCTAAAGACCTGTCTTCATCCCTGGTGGGCCTTGCGATCCCTCCCTGGGAGGCCCAGGCTTCGGAGATATCGGGAGGCTACTGTGTCCTCAAATTTTGAGCCCCACAAGCTATCACTCATTACCTTTGGTGCAACACTGGACTGTGTCACAACCCCGTAGGAATCTGGCTGCAGTTTTTGGCTTCTCTGATCTCAGTTTCCTCTACACACTGTTGATACTGGCAGATGTTGTCTGTTCTCCCCCTTAGAGAGTAATTGTCTGCACATACTTCTTGGAGCCCATATATTTATGTACCATTCATAACGTAAAGTCTTGAGGTGATAAAGTATGTGGTTGCCGCAAACGGTAGAGTAGGGCCATTCAACTCCATCACTTCCCGAAGACAGATCTCTGTGGTCCAATCAAGACCTGGGCTACTTAACACCCAGAATGTGTTTTATTTGTTTTTTCTATGTGTCATCCATGGGGCTTTTCAAAAATTTGAAAATGTATGATTTTAATGGTGTTGATGTATTTGAGAGTCTAGGAAAAGAAGTTTTAAAAAAAGACCTATAAGCATTGTTAATATTTGTCACTTTATTTGTGGTAGCAAGTGTTAAAAAAATTCCATATTTTCAGATAGTTGCACACAAAAAATAAAAGTGTAATGTTTCTTCACTGTGAAACATGCCAGTGAAAATGTTCCCCACCATCATGATTTGAATATTTGTTTTTACAGAAAGTTAAGTACCAAGTGAGGAATTCCACAGCTTACAAAATAGGTGGTTGTAAATGAAGTGGGAAGGTTGGTGCGGAACTTGTCAAATGGCTTGAAAGCATTATATACCTGACTTGAAGCTGTGAACATCAATTCCAGGTCAAATAAAGCAGGTTTGGCAGGTGTGCTGTGTGTCTTAACATCCCCAACACGATCAGTCTGTTTTTTAATTCTCATTGCAAAAGGCAATATCTAAGAATGATGAATTTTAGGCCCAATTCTACTTCTAAGATTTTGCTTATGGGAATATCCACTTTAGTTTTTTCATTTGAGAATCAGAAAATACCGTTTACCCTGAGATTGCATGATGAGCAGAGGAGACCTGCGTTACAATCAGTGACATCCGTGATGTTTGCAAAATTTGTTTTTTGAAACTATATGAGGCAGCGTATTGCAGCTAAAGAAAGCTTTACATTTAAAAATGAAGCAGCTGTAGATTATTTTTTAAGACTAGGCTTCTAGTCTACCATGTGCCAACAGACTATGTGACCTTGAGTGGGATCTGACCTCAGGTTTTTCTCTGATATAATGAGGATAGTGGTATGTGTTTTACCAGCCTCCCAGGCTCATGGCAGTTACCCAAAGAGAGAGACAGAGAGGGATATAAGAGATGTAAGTCAGTGTTTGAAATGACAGGCAGATCGCTCTCTGTAGGAAGGCTCGTGAAGTCTGGTGGAGTTGTATGTGTGCAAGCGTGTATGTTCGCACATGCATATACTTACCATGTAGCTAGGTCTACGTGGGTTGTGAAAACTAATCAACAACATGAGCATGGCAGCCACTGTGAGCTGAGTGATTATGATATGCTCAGCACTTCCCATTAATGATTTCTAATCCTTGTGACGACCCCACAATTAGTAGGTATGGCACCCTGTTATTAGTTTTCTATTGCAGCATGACAAATTACGACACATTTAGCAGCATAAGACAACATCCATTTATTATTATCATCTCCAGGTCAGAGGTCCGGGCACAGCATAGCTGGGTTTCCTGCTCAGCATCTCCCCAGGAAGAAACCAGAATGTCAGCGGTACTACAGTCTTGTCTGAGGCTCAGTGTCCTCTTCCAGGCTCATTCAGGTTCCTGGCAGAATTCAGTCCCTTGAGGTGATAGGACTGGAGTCCTCATTTTCTTGCTGGCTGTCAGCTGAGGGTCTGTGTGAGCTCCCAGAAGCCACGTTTAGGTCCTGGCCATGTGGCCTTCTCATCATATGGCAGGGAATCAATTGCTCTCATGTCTGCTTACGTGACGTCTTATATAATGATACCTATTGAGGGAGTGGCATCCCATCATATTCCCAGACCTGCCCACACTCCAGGGGAGGGGAACATGCAGGGTGTGTAGACTGGGGCATGGGGCTCTTGGTGGGCTGTCTTAGAATTCTGCCTACCACACACCCTTATTCTGAAGATGGGGGAAAATTCTCAGAGAGGTTATGTTCCTAGCCTTGAGTCACAGGGCCAGTACTAATACTTCCTGTCAGCCTTCCAGGCACATTGCACCTCCGTCCTACACTGTTGGGCTGTCACATTGTCTTAGGAAGGCACCAAATGGGGCAACTGAACAGCTGTGTATATCAGGCTTTGAGATGACTGCAGCACAGACCACAGCGCTCCACAAGTGTGGACCGTGGGCAGATGTGGCTTCAAGAACTGTTGATTAGCACAATGACATAAGAAAAGAAATTGAGAGTAAGCGTTTAGAAATATTTAAACAATATGACTTTGTATGACAACAATCACGCTTCTGTGTTTCATGAAAGTATTAGACTCCGGTGGGTTGGAAAACCCACACACAACACAACAAAACAAAACAACAAAAGCAAAAGCCAGCTCTTCACCACTTACAGTGTGAGCAGTGCTGGCATAGGCCCCGGTTTGTCACTGAATGGGGCCCCAGTGTCTTCCTCTCGAGAAGGGAGTGTAGAATCTACCTGGGGAATATTATCACATTGGCCTCTGAGGTCTTTGACAACTTTTTCTGGCCAGTTGATCTTGCATATCTTTTTTTACTAGGCCAAGCATGAAAAAACTCGAACCAAATTTCTCAAGGATTTTGGGTGCTTCCTGAATCCAAATATTCAGAGGTCCCCGGTGGACATCACTGTGTGATTGTTTATAGAGTTTATGGAGAAGCTGTCTTACTGGCCTGCCAAGTGGTCAAGGTTGGTTGCCAAAGTTGTCTCAAGGTTCTTTTGTGACAACTCACCAAAACCCCCAGGTGTCGGCAGCGGTGACAATGAGGGTTTGACAGTGAAGCAGCAGAGGCGTGTGGTGGAGCCTGATGGAGTGAGGTTGGGCCCCTGAGGTGGCCAGGATCTGAGGAAGTGGCCCTCGGTCTCTTGGCTCTGTTGCTGTACCCACCGGCTCCCTTCTCCGCTCGGCACGCTGGCTTTCTCTGGGCCTCTGTGTACCACTGTGGACAACGTCTGCTACCCTCCCCTAGGGTCACATGCCCTTGCTCCAGATATCCTACAGGGACTAATGAACATCTCCAATCTCTAATTCCACATCCTCAGGGAAGAGCATCTGAAGAGCCCAGCTTGGTCAGATGTCTACTCTAGAGAACTTGATTGATTAGGCACCTGGGCCCCTTCAAGGCAGCCAGGGGGCGGGGTTTGGCCAGCTCTCAGGGAGGGGACAGTGTGGGCTAGGCAGACATTCCAGAATGTCTGTTAGATCAACCCATGTGTAGATCTCAAGAGGACACATTAACATTCTCCTCATGTAGGTGTGTTGATTAGTTTCCTAAAAAACATAATTAGTAAAACCTTTCTGATACTTCGTAGCTCAATCATTGTCTGAAACATGACCCTGCTTGCGTTAAGAGCAAATATCAAAACAACAGGGACATACAATTTTATCTTCCTGAAAAATCTCTCCCTTCAGCATAGAAAGACCTTGAGCAACATCTAATTATTCCTGTGCCTCTTAATTTGATAGCTTGAAAAATGTTTTGTAGTCTTTAAGAATGTCTATGGAAATTTCCTGTCCCTGCCACAGATCAAATTGTTTAAATGATGGACAGCAATTTTATATTGAACTGTGATAATGGTATCTCATTTGCTGCTACTAAAGTTATTTCTTTTCCTCTTAACACATGTAGGTCAAGTAACTCCTTCAGTCTAAAAAAGCCATGAATAAAAAAGGACGGCAAATGGAAGAAAGCCAATTATACAACAATTTTAGACTTTTGAAGTAAGACCATTGAATTTCCCAATATTGATTACTTCTCACTTGATTATAGAGACTCTCTTCAGCTATTTATTACAATACAGACCATAACTCACAGACTGTACATCTTCTAAACTAAAAATAAGTTCAAGGAAGCAGAAAGAGGAAGGAGGTGCATGAAAAGTAGCATTTTTGACATCAATGAATAACCATCAAGTAAATAATCATATTTAGCTTTTCAAAGCATTGTATTTGACTAATAACTTATTGAACTCTTCTTGTCAGAGAAACTCAGATTTCTTAATATGTATCATCTCATACATTCTCCCTTTATTTTCTATAGTAGGTTGTGTTACGGCAAGTGTCAGTGACCAGTCCCAGGGGAATAACCGAGCGGCATGCAGAGAGTTGGAGAGTCAGAGAGTTTTATTGCCGGCGGCCCAGATTGAGGTCAAGCCTCCCAGAATCTGAGCACCTTTTCCGGGTTTTTGTCAGGTTTTATACTTTTTCTGGGGAGTTACTTTTAACAAATCACACACGGGTACAAACGATTAACCAATTAGCAGAAAGACTTAAAAGTTATCCAATAAACAATAATTCTTATAGGCTTATAACAAACATCATAATCATGACAGGCTTGCAGTTTTGTTCAGCTTTGCTCAACTGCTCTGTGGTTAGCTTGCAAGGCT
>CAUYSK010000904.1:0-43335 GCA_963575035.1 Avahi laniger
GGACCTTGCCTGGAAGCCACTCGGGCTGAGTTGGATCCACAGCAAGTGCAGCAAGGGGCACAGCCCACAAATCCCCAGGCCTGGGGAACCATGGCCTGGGCCAGCCAGACAAGGAAGGTGAGTCAACACCAAACCCTGGCATGGGGGGTGGAGTGAGGGGGTGCCCAGGCTGCCCCAGAATTCCCTGCCTCTAGGTCACATTGCTCTGAGAACTGGAGCAGGGCTGAAATTCATTCACTCGTGTGCAATGAACATTTATTAAGGAGCCGGGTGACGGGGATTCGGAGCTAAGGACAACACGGTCGGTTCCTGCTGTTGGGGGTCCCAACCCATGATGATGTCAATGGGGAAGGCAGTGGCTGTTGTCATATACCTGGCTTCCTATATCTGTTAAAACTTTATGCCCATGAGGTTCTTTTCCTGTCCATTTCTATAGCACAGGGATACTTAGTACTCAGGGAAAGCTTGGAATGGCCGGGCATGGCTTGAAATGCCGGAAGGCAAGTGCAGACAGGTCTACCAGAGATTGTTTCTGCCTCTGAAGATAAAATGTTGCAGCCACAGGTGTCTGTGGAACAGGTTCTGGGTGGATGGACACAACAGCAACATGGGCCAGGTGGTCATCTGATACCGCTTTCCTCAGATATATTGAGCCCACATTCCCCCGCAGCCAGAGAAAAGTCAAGTTGAAACAGAAGGAGGGTACCCTCCTGTCGTCCTGGGAGCCCAGCATGGAACATTCTCTCCAGAAGAGAGGAGCTATAACTCCACAATCTGCGGCAGCAAAGCAGAGACTAGAAAACACAGTAGGGCAGCCCAGCCTGGATCACCGCGCTGGATCCCTGCACAACCGGCTTGCACGGACAGATGCAAAGAAACCAGGTGCATGATAGCTGCACTTGGCTCACCAAGGCATCCACGTTGTCCACGTGGGTAGAGAGTGAGAGGATTAAGTGGTCAGTAAGCACGGCCTGCTGCAGAGGATACCCGATTCTCAAATGCCTACTGGGAGTCAGACACCAGGCCACGCAGATATGATACTGAGCGGAGTTAAGTCACGTGCCTGACTTTTTATGGCTCACTGTTCATGCAACAAATATTTCTTGAGTGCCTACTGCATGCAGGGCACTGTCCTAAGCCTTTGTGAGACACCAGTGGGTGTTAAGTGTAGCGTTCAGAGTAGGATGCAGGGAGGAACTTGCTTCCTTCAAATTCTGGAGAACAGGGAGTGTCAGAAACATAACTGGAAACTATTCCTTAAACATGAATATTCCACTGGAAAAATGTCACCGTGGGGTTTCTCTTGGAGCTTTTGCTAGCTTAGTTAAGGGCTACTTGTGTAAAGAAGCCACTCCCATATCCAAGGAAGCTGGAACCTTCTTGTCACTCTACCTACAGAGTTTCAGTCTATCAGGGACAACTGCCTCATAAACAGATAAATCCCAAGACCCCACATCCTAAGCACCACAACTGAGGAGGACCCACATGTGGTGAGCCCACAGCGGAGTAGCAAAGGGGTTAAAATGAACAAGTCAGACATTTATTTTTTGTCCTCGGTAGCACCAGGAAATTTCCACACATCGGCTCTTCATCCTGACAATGAGCCTATGAGGGCCATTTCAGCCTTTTGCAGGTGAGAAACCTTAGGCTCCATCTCACCCCACGCTGCTCCCAGTTCCAGGATGACTTGCCCCCCATCTCCATTGCCTAGGAAGCTCTTACTCATCCTTCAAGGTCTAACTCAAGTGTCACCTCCTCCGGGAAGATTTCCCTCGCATTCCTGGCCTGGTTTGATGTCCTTTTCTGTTTTCTCGTAGCTGTCTGTGCTTACTCATATCTTAGCACTTATTCTGCTGAATTACCATATTTGTTTATTTCCCTGTCTTTTCCACTAAACGGAGAGGGAGAAACCATGTCCACTTTTGTTTGCCCATCCCTAGCAGGGCACTGGCACTGCCTGGGTGGTAAGTGGCAGAGCCTAGATTCAAATTGTCAATCTGAAGCCCACGCTCTCGCCTGTGTTTGCTGTCAAGGACAGCAAGGACGATCTGGAGAGCCATCTGCATCAGAAGTACAAGACGACTCAGTTATGAAGTGCTCTCAAGCTGAAAGTTCACCTGAAGGAGAGGAAAGCAGTGCTCAAGAACTCAAGCCAAGGAAGTCATAAACCTTTCCAGACGGCCACTGATCGGAAAGAACAATTTTAGGCTCTTCTGAGGCCCTGGAGGTGGTGACATTTAAAGAGGCCAATGTATACCTTGAGTCTATTACTGAGATGCAGCGTGGCAGGTGCGTCAGGAGCCAGCCCTGACTCGATGGGTGCGGAGCCATGAATGCCACTGGGACGGCAGCTGTCCCTCCCCCACCGCCAAGCCACCCGAAGGAGATCAACTTTCCCTTCCAGCTTCCGCTCTCCAAAAACAGACCAAAGCGTCCTGCAACGCTCCTTTTCATTCTGCTTTAGACGGATCTCAGAGAGACTGTGCCTTTTAATCCTGTATCTCCGGGGTCTAGTCCAGTGCCTGACACCAGGCCTAGACCAATGGGACAGGCAAGTACGAGAGTTCGTTCATACATTCATCAGCCCAAGAGTTCCCAGGGTGTGGAACCTGTGCCACCAGGGACAAGGGACATTTTAGGTGGTATGTAGGCAAACTCTATAAAAACCTTAGCCATTTTATATTTATGTTTTCCGTTTCCTTATGTTTACAGCAAGTGACTGGGCTCTCGTTTTTTTATATAAAATTATCTTCCTCGAGATGGCCATCTAAGCTTTTTATAAAAGTAAATAAAAAGTCTAAGGACAGAGGGTACTGGATATATAAAATATCATGAAAACAGCGTGCAAAGGAATGATGTTTAGGAAACATCAACCTGCACAAAAATATACAAATATGGACTTTGAAGAACTCACAAGTTGTTTCAACAATGAAAAGAGATGACGTGAAAGTGATTTGAAATTTACATCGTTGTTGTTATTAATATTAGTATCAGTAAGGCAATTCCACGACTCGGTGCAGTGACGACAACAGTGCTCAAGTTTGGTTTTCAACAGCCCTAAAAAGGTGGTTTGTTTCTGTTGCATCAATGACCCAGAAGTGGTAGGCTATTTTACAACCACTTTTTTATAAATAAAATAGAATTCAAAAAGACAAATAACATCTTACCCAAATGCATTTTGATTCTTCATCTCACACAATGACCCAGTAGTTCTTAGAAATAAATAGCTTTGCTTTTAGACAAGTTGGAAAACAATGACTCTTACAACAAAAGTGTTTCTCAACAGAAAATTAATTCATTCTCCCAAATAGACAATAATGTCTACCTGTGCATGAGATTTTTGTCACCTCTCTCACTCGTATTTTCTCATAGCCACATGGAATCTATAGCCAGTACCAAAAGGCACCACAAGTTTTCCAGAAACCTGATTATACCTTATTTCTCTGCCTTCCTCACCAAGCCTTCTGGTTAACCTATGAACAAGGACAGAAAAGTTGGCAGGTTTCCCTCCAACCCAGGAGGAGAGGGCAGGCTCCTGTTTGAAGGATGCATTCACTGCGAATTGATCTGGGGTCGACTCTGTCTGGCCCTCAGGCCAGGGTAAGCCTACTCCAAATCCAAAGTCGAGTTTTTCTCAAATGTTCCCCCTTGGTCCCTGCTATAGTTTGAATGCATGTTCCCTCCAAAATTCATGTTGGAACTTAAACCCCAAGGTGATGGTATTAAGAAATAGGGCCTTTGGGAGGTGAGTAAGCCACGAGGGCTCCAGCCTTATGAATGGGACTAATGCTCTCATAAAAGAGGCCTCAGAGAACTTTCTGGCCCTTCCATCTCCTCGCACATGAGGACACAGCGCTTGTCCCTTCTTTGCCCCTTCCGTCATGCAAGGACTTAGTAAGCAGAGCTACCCTGGAAGCAGAGAGCAGCCCTCGCCAGACACCAAATCTTTTGGTACCTTGATCCTGGACTTCCCAGCTTCCAGGACTGTGAGAAATAATTTTCTATTGTTTATAAATTAGTCAGCTGAGGTATTACAGCAGCAGGAATGAGCTGAGAGTTTCCCAGCCCAATCACTGTGTGGAGGGACCCTCGCCTCTGCATCCCATCCACCTTGCCCACTCCCAGACCTGCACTCTCCTCCCTGACCCTGCACCCTCTTGACCTTCTAGCCACTCAAACCATGTCCGCTGCCCAGATGCATGGAAAATGCACAACTTCTGTACTCTGCAGAGTTCATTCTCTTTGCTCGGGCAATGATTTTATTAAAATTAACATATTTAATGGGAAAGGCCTAGTGGAGTTTCTCAGGAGGGTCCCCTCTTTCCTGGCAACATACTCAAGAATAGTGTATCATATTCCTGGGCCTCGTTCCCCCAGGAAGGAGTTGGCACTCGGTGACCTCCAAGATCCCTTCTGGCTCTCCTGTTTCATGAGCATTGGGTAGGACATGGTTCCCTGGCATTGAAAAGAAAGAAGTGCAGGTGGTGGTGGTCTAGAACAATCTGAGTCTGGACCACTTGCTCACGGGACTCTGACATCATCGACTGGACCATTTTAGACCATGACGGTGTTTAGTATTCTGCATTGCAATTTCAGATGCTGAAAGTGTCACCAGGAGCTAAAACTGTGAAAGGAGTCAGTCGAGTGCATAACTCTATGAGTTCTAAAGTCCCTGTGTGTGCCATTGGCACCATGGCTTCCGGGGTGCAGTGCTCTGGAGAAGACAAGAACTCTGAAGCCAGAAAGTCCTAGAATAGACTGAAAGCTCCACCACTTTCCAGCCCTGTACTTGAGCAAGGAACATGACCTCTCTAAACTGCAGCTTCCTCAGCCATAAACTGAGACAAACACACCCACCTCAGAGGACTGCCAAGAGTGCCTGAGACCATGAGGTCCATTAATTTTTTGTTAATTAATGTATACAACTAGGTGTAGAGTTTATCAACAGAAATTATTTGCATAAGAAACCAGCGTCACTGATATTTACCACAACCAAAATCTCTGAACAACAAATTGCGTGTGTGAGTGTGTACTTGTGCACGTGTGTGCATGCGTGACAGAGAGAGGGAGGGAGAAAGAGGACAGAAAAGCCTGGGTACTTGGAACTACAGAATTCTTACCAAGGTAAGGAAGTTGCTTAGCAACCTCATCCTCAGCCAATAAAAGTAAAATGTCAAGGATGCCGTTTTTCTGACTGGCCAGACAAGGGAGCAAATGGCTTGGCGTTTCCACCCCTTTGCCGCTGTGGCAGGCAGGGTGGAGAGTTTGCTCTCCCATTAGCAACCTCTTCAGGATGGAATGGAAACTCGTAATGAATCACTGATAATGGCTAATGCTCACCCAGGGGGACAGGGACAGAGCTAAAGACTTGCTGTTTCTCAGAGTCGGGAGTCTCCATGTGAAGTCAAGGGTGCACCATGGGGCCCTGTCCCGCTCTGATCTCTCCCACGGTGTGACAATCACCACCAAAGCAGCCTTCTTTTCTCCAGTGGAGGGATATGGTGCATAAGCCTAACAATCGTGGAATGTTCAGACACTTGGCTTGTTCTTCTTTGTCTAAGGGAAGCGCACTCACCATCCTTTCCCTGCTTGGCTCTCAATGCACAGACAGGCTGCTGAGCGAGGTCAGCAAGAGATGCCCTACAAAGCCACTTTAATTGACACTAATGTCATCGCCTCTGCTGAGTGACAACAATAACAATAGCTAATGTTTATCGAGCAACTGCCATGAGCCAGACATGGTTCTAAACGTTTTACATAGACAGGTTGAACATCTCTAAAGCCGAAAATCCCAAATCTAAAATACTGCAAAATCCAAAACTTTTAGAGCACCGACAGGACTCTCAAAAGAAATTCTCATGGGAGCATTTTGGATTTTTGGATTAGGGATGCTCAACCAGTAAGCACATAATGCAAATATTCCAAAACTGAAAAAATTTGAAATCTGAAACACTTCTGGTCCCAAGCATTTGGGATAGGGATACTCAACCTGTATGTAATAGCTAACGTTTATTACACACCTCCCATCTGCCAAGCACTCTTCCAAGATTACATGTATCATCTCATTTAATAATCTCAAGGACCCTTGGAGGTAAGGTACTATTATTATTGCCATCCCCATTCTGTTGACAGGTAAGAGAAGCCCCAGGAAAGCTGAGCAAACTGCCTGAGATCACCTGGCTGGTCAGGAGCAGGGCCAGGCTCCAAATCCAGGCAAGTCTTGTGCCAGGGCTGCTGTGCTTAACTCCTACACAATGCCTGCCACTTGCTGGGGGCAGAAGGCGGGGGATCCCAGATAAGCCCCAAATGGTGGATTATGTGTAAGAACAACTAAGATATTCAATTGTTACCCTATGCTCTTCACAGCTTACTTATGGATCATAATGCATTTGTTTAAGCACACATAACTGTAGCAAATGAATAAAATGACTAAGAGGTAGAGGATAAGGGACTAGGCACCCGAAGGTGCTAATAAAAGAAAAGTTAAAATCTTTTTCCAGGTGGACATCACTTGATTTTTTTTTTTTTTTTTTTTGAGGCAGAATCTCACTGTGTTGCCCGGGCTAGTGTGCCGTGGCGTCAGCCTAGCTCACAGCAACCTCAAACTCCTGGGCTCAAGCTATCCTCCTGCCTCAGCCTCCCGAGTATCTGGGACTACAGAAATGCGCCACCATGCCCAGCTAATTTTTTCTATATATTTTTAGTTGTCCAGATCATTTCTTTCTATATTTTTAGTACAGATGGGGTCTTGTTCTTGCTCAGGCTGGTTTCGAACTCCTGAGTTCAAATGATCCTCCCTCCTTGGCCTCCCAGAGTGCTAGGATTACAGATCTGAGCCACAGCACCTGGCCCCCACTTGATTTTAATATGTGGAACCCAATTTTACACTCTTGGGTAGGTGCTGGCAAACTTTTCTCTAAAGGGCCAGACAGTAAACGTTTTAGTCTTTGCTAGCTCTGCGGTCTCTGTGACAACGACACACAATATCCATTGTAGTGTGAACGCAGACACAACCAATGCATAAACTGATGTACACCGATGTGGCTGTGTTCCAGTAAGCTTGCCGACCCCCGGGGGATCATTCTGGAGAAGATTTTTGACCATTTCTGATTGCTTTACAGTCAACAGTGATTCCCAGCTCGCCAACTCCACACTGCTCTTCCTCTGGCTTCCCCGGCACGGAACTGAATTGTCAAAGCTGGGCAGAGAGGCCTGCAGATCTTCTCTTCTCACCCCTCAGTTACAGGTGAGGACACTTGCAAAGTAGGTGTGGCCTGCCCGGGCCCCATGGCTGTTTGTGGTCTTCAAACTGGGTTTCCCTTGGAGCCACCTGGGGTGGCAGGAAGAAGAGTAGAGGGAGCTCAGCCAGAGAATCTGCCCCAACCCTTCGGTAAAATAGCTTAATGCTGCTGACTACACTGGCTAAGGGCTAACCTTCCACAATGTAAGGGTTAAATAAAATAAAGCCTGGAATACTGTAAACCCAATAAAAGTTCCCTTTTCCCAAAGAAAACGTGGAGAGTATGGTACTAAATTCAGTTAGAATTTTGTATGAATGCTTTTCTCAGAGGAGGTGCGCCTGTTCTTAAAGTGTCAGACTGCCCACTATGAGATGCTGACAGAGCGAAGGAAGGAAGATACGAATTCTGCCTCGGAAAGAGCCCCAGTTTCAGAAAATTGTGTTTTAACAAATCATTCCAGCGCGGGCTCTCATGCCGTCAGGCAGAAAGGGAGCCATGAAGGAGTCCTTGACGTTGAGGAGTCCTGACGCCCCTCAGTATCCTCAACTGCAGACTGAGCGCCTGGAGTCCCCCGCCCCCTTTGTTCAGCCACTGTAACTGGATAGGGGACGGAGGCGGCTTTCCAGTTTGAAGATCCATCCCAGGCCGGGCGCGGTGGCTCACGCCTGTAATCCTAGCTCTCTGGGAGGCTGAGGCGGGCGGATTGCTTGAGCTCAGGAGTTCAAAACCAGCCTGAGCAAGAGCAGAGAACCCGTCTCTACTAAAATTAGAAAGAAATTAATTGGACAACTAAAAATATATAGAAAAAATTAGCCGGGCATGGTGGCGCATGCCTGTAATCCCAGCTACTCAGGAGACTGAGGCAGGAGGATCGCTTGAGCCCAGGAGTTTGAGGTTGCTGTGAGCTAGGATGACACCATGGCACTCGCTCTAGCCCGGGCAACACAGTGAGACTCTGTCTCAAAAAAAAAAAAAGATCCATCCCAAACTCCTGGCAGGATTTCAGAATTACATTGAAACTTACAAAATGGAAAGGTTTGTGATTTTTAGTTAAAAAAACATTTACAAGAGTCAGAGGAACGACAAGCAAAATGCTTAGTAAGTACTTTGGGATGGTTGCCTGGGTTTCATTTCTGTGACTCGACATCTCCTTTGTTTCTTCTTTTCATTTTACTGGTCACTGGTGTCCTGGGGAAGCAGTCTTTTGGAAAGGTTCAGGTTCACAGTACTGTGTTTTCTCAGCCCCGGCGAAGTGGAGAACAGAGCAGAGGTTAGAGCGCAGGGGAAGAATAGCCTAGACTGATGGGGAATGCTGTCCATCAGTCATTCAGCACGCACTGGCTTAGCACCTGGCTTCTGCAAGGGCTATCCCCTGCCCTGAATGTTTAAACTAGTTACAAGCTCTGAAGCCTTCGAAACATTTGGTGATTAATTATTTCTGGAAATTTTTCTTGGGGTTGAGTTTAAGTGAATGGAGCCAAAGAATGTAGGTATTTAGAAACCAAGAACAAAAAAATGCTGGTAACATTGCACCAGGAATACAGTTCACTGTATTTCAAGACGACCGCCGTCTTTAGAAGAGAGTCCGTAGTTAGAGTTAGGGAGAGCCTATCTGAACAAGAAGTCCAGAGAGATAGAGAAAGGGACAGAGGTCATGGATTCAAGAGCTGGGATTGAGTGAACAACATTAGGGTTCAAGGACTTCAGGGACAAGAGGTAAACTGGGGGCATCCTCAGCAAATGCCTCAAACAGTTACTGGCATTTATCTTTGCAGAATGACCAGTACATGGTGTACCAGTGTGAGGAACTGGCTTAAAGGGACAGACTGCCGTTCCTTGTTAGTGGGATCCCCTGGTGCCTCTCATTTGTTAGGGATGGCATAATATCCATCTGTACCAGCGAGGTTTATAATTTGGCTGGGCAGGAAAGGTGGTGTGCAAGCAAAATGCCATTAATTACAGGCAGAAAGGTTGACGGAAATTGTTTTAGACTAGACTCAGATTCTAGATCTATAATGATACTTCATAGCAAGCCCTTGAAAGGGCCACTTTACCATTCTGAACCTCAGTTTCCTAATCTGTCTAATGGGATAATTCCTGCCTTACAGACTACTCCGAGTTCGTTTGAAGCTTGAACGAAATAGACAGTGGCCTCCGGGAAGGACCACTGTATCTGTAGTGCCTAGCACAGGGCCTGGCACATAATAGGTGCTCAACAAATGTTTTTTTACTGAACCAATAATTGATATGGAAATAATAGTATATATTTATAAAGATTTTTATGAATATGAGGCATTATGAAGTGAATGGAAGAAGTTTGGACCCAGGAGTCAAAAGATCTGCTGTTTTTGTCCTGTGTGGCCTTAAGAAAGCCTCTCAGCCTCTCTGAGATTATTTCTTCTTCTATAAAATGAGGTGGTTCTTCAAGTCCTAAAAGTCTGGTTTCTAAACAAAAATAATGTGATCTTATTAATCTGTGATATAATTAATTTGGACTGGTGATTGAATCAGTCATAGTATGAACTAATTTGTATTTGCTCATTCACAAAATAATAGTGAAAAAAGGGTTTGTTAAGCAAATAAGATGGTAGGAGAAGTGTTGAGCCTATTTAAGATACATCTGTTTTCGAGCAATTTAAAAAGCATATTAGGAACATCATTAGCATATTAACGGGGTGTTAATTACAAAGAGTCTTTTAAAGCAGGTTTTATAAAATCCCCACTTAGTAACCATTAGCTTGTGGTACTTGAAACACAAACTATTCACGTGTGTTACTTAGAAGTAATAAAATTGTAATTTAAAAGTAATCTGCCAACTTGTCATGAATTTAGACTGATTTTTCTCTCAATTGATCCAAATGAGTGAGGTTTTGCTATAATTATACATAATGCTGGTGATAATGAGGCCGATTATCAATCTTTCCCTGCTTTTCACTACCTCCATCATTACAGATTTTCGGGGAGGAGGGTGGGGTGGAGGGAGATGGGAGGAGGGGGAGGGGAGGGAGGAGAGGGAGAGAGATGAAGGAATGCCACTCTCCCCTCCCCCCTCCTCCAAGCAGTAGATGAACAACCCCCAGTCCCCAGCCTGAACAGCCTGTCAGATCCTCCTTTAGGGACTGCATGAATCCAGGTGGAACCCGGGTGTGGCTCAGAAGGCTGGCCAGCTGGAGGGAACTGGGGCTGGGCTGTGTGCAGCACAGTGGCCGCCACCAGCTAATGCATCTTTTCATCCTCATGTTCTTGTTGAGAGGCCATGGAAGCTGAGCCTCAGGGGGCGGGCGGGAGGAGGGTCTCTTCTACACGCTCTTCCCTCTTCACTCTCCACGTGTCCCTAGGTTTTCTCCATTGAGAAAGCCAGAAAGGGCTTTGGTAGCAGAGGCGGCTTCCCAACAAAAGATGCGGCTTCTACCTCTGCTCCCCACTCATTGGGAATTTAATGTCTAACATCTTGTTTTCCACATCTGTTAAAATGCAGAGCATTGCAGCAGTAAGACAAGCACAAATTACCTTCCCGTTTGATCTCAGCGTGCTTGTGCAGCCCAAAGGTTTATGTGAAAGTGCTTTTGAAAATGCTGAGAATAATTCAAATATAAGAAATGCATGTCAGCTAATCCCTGGTGTCTTAGTGGCTCTTGTGTGGAAGGAGGAGAGGGAAGATGGGGCTGGGCTGGGAGCCCTGAGGAAGGGACCCAGAGCTGGGGTTTGAACTGTGAGAGGCTGGAGTCAGGATGAGGTGTCCTAGTCAGAAAGGCCTTCAATCGAAATCCTGAGAGAAGCCAAGAGTTGGGTCTGGAAGGGGCAGGAAGGGCCGTCCTAAGTACCTGCTGTAAGAATTTGCAGAGTTCTGCAGTATCATATATAGTGGGGCTGGAATTAAAATCCAGACCTGCTACTTTCCCCCGGATTCAAATGCCACTTGTACCATTTACTAGCCCTGTTCCCTTCGGCAAATTATTTAATTTCTCCAGTTTTTGCATCTGTAGGCTGATATAATAGGAGTGCCAACCTTCAAGTGGTGTTGCAGGTATGAAATGAATTAATATAGATTAAGTATCCCTTATCCAAAATGCTTGGGATCAGAAGTGTTTCAGATTTTGGATTTTCTCAGATTTTGGAAGATTTGCATTACACTAATCAGTTGGGCATCTCTTGTCTGGAAATCCAAACTCCAAAATGTTCTTATGAGCATTTCCTTTGAGCATTATGTCAGCACTCAAAGAGTTCTTGATTTTGGAGCATTTTGGATTTCAGATTCTCAGATTAGGGATGCTCAGCCTGTATTTTCACTCTTTTGTGAGGATCACTAAGCCAGGGCTGAGCCAATCTCATGAGAGCCACCAAAAGCCAGGCATTCTAGAGAATAAACTTCTATTCCTTGGGCCCCTGTGTCTTCTACTTTCAAATAAGAGGAGAAAATACCAGTTTCCTCTGGGAGCCCTTGGCATGCCAGCCACCCAGTGCTGGTGCCTAAATTCCCTGCAGATGCAGAAGCCACATAATGAGGGGAAGGAAGAGGTGGAGCATTTGGATTCCTCTTTGCACAATTTCTTCCCCCAGTTGCTATTCAGCTCTCTATCTCTTGGTAGGATTGTAAATGTTTCAGAAAATAGTTTATACTAATGATGTTCCTTCCTAAATCTCATAAACAGTTACTCCTTCCTACATGAAGCCAAACCACTTATGACCATGGTAGGTTCCAGTTAGCCACCCACATATCTGTGGAGGGGAAAAATGTGTTCTAGCATATGCACACGTGTGCAAGCCCCTCCAACCCGACCGATCCTCTGTGGCTGTCCTCGGATGAAAAAGGGAATATTCTACACGAATGGTCAGGATCCATTAGGCAAGACTCTTACTAATCAGTAGGTCCCCAGCAGAAGCCACCAATTAGTTCTCCAGAGGTCACTGTTGCTCCTCAGTGGCTCTTAAACCATCCCGTGGTGTATTCCTCAATGGCTAGACATTGTGTCTGCAGCCACCCGTCAGTGCTGGGGCTGGATTTCTAAGGCTAGATTGGGGTTCCAGGAACCCCACCAGGGGCTGTGCTGCTCACCCCAGCTTCACAGAGAAAGTGTGTCATTCACAGAAGCCACGAGGGGCAGCTCAGCAGAGCATGGACTCTGGAGCCAGACTGCCTGGGTTCAAGTCCTCGGCTGTGCCATTTTCCAGCTCTGAGACCTTAAAGGAGCTGTTTCCCCCCTCGGTGCCTCAGTTTCTGCATCTATAAAGGCACTGTGATGAGGATGGGAACAGCGCTTACTCAGAGGGTTGTTATGAGGATTAAGTGAGTTGACGCCGGCAAAGTGCTCACAATGGTAGCTGGCATTAGTGTCAGTGTGCTTGTTAAATGAGATGAGAGAAGGCCTCTCCTCCCTGATCTGCTCCTCACCCTGAGGATTACTGCACAATTGGATGAGGGGATTACAGGCTTTGTTTTGCTATCTTCTAAGAGGCAGCAACTGTCTCATCCCAGGAAAACAAATCTCTTACTGAGCAGCTGGCAAAGCCAGGACTCGGCAGAGAAGGAGAAGAGAAGGATCCTCTCATTGCCGCATGGCAGGGCCTGGAGCTGGGAGAGTGGGCGCCTTTGTGCGGCCACTGCCACCCCGGTGGTCACCACCCTTTGCTCAGTTGGACCAGTCTTGTGTTCACTGATCAGATGATGCTCTGATGTCCAGTAAGCACAGCCCCAGACACAAATCCCAGGAGTTATTTCTCAAGGGTGACACTGCTTCCCTAGAGATTCTCACACAAATCACAGGAGCCCTCTGCGGTTCCGCTTGCTAACGTGTAAAAGGGCAGGGGGTTATACACCAAATCATCTCATAAGTGCAACACAACTTGCTGCCTTGGGACAAAGGCGGTTGGAGGCTACAGGTGACGTCCACTCTAATCCTCCGATTTCCCCGGTGCCTGCGCTGGGTCCTCCTGCATCCCTCCCTCCCTAGTCACTGCGAGTTCCCAGACAGACCTCCCTGCAGAGGGGTGGAATCCTTTGGCTCACGGTTAGGCCTCTTAACTGGCACGTGCAAACAAAATGGAAATCATTAGCAGAACTAAACACGGTGATTATTCTCCTCCCTCAGAAATGGCAAGGAAAAGTGGCATGAGAGGGCAACGTTTAAACAACCTCGATGACTCTTTCCCCTCCGGTTCCCCATGTTACAGCGAACTCTTTTCTGCCACGGCTGGAAGGAAACCATTGTGCTTCCTTCCATCTGAAACCTAATTACACTAAATGCCAGAGCCCCCACAGCTGTGAAAGTCTAAGCCAGCAAAGTATGCGGGTCTTCGTGGATTTGATTTTACCCTCCCAGATTTCTAATTCATTATTCTACAGTAACATCTGATGTTTGAGTTCATTTGCATGTTAGTACCTGAGCAAAAGGGAGGGAATGTAAATATTAAGTTGTAGTAGGCACCATGTATATGGACTACACCATAGCAGCTGTTTGTTCATGTGCTAGCTCGTTTATTTCTCACATCACTCCAAAGATGAGACGAGATTATAAATCCCACTTTAGAGAGAAAGATAATGAGGCTCAGAGAGGTTCACTGGTTTGCCTAAGGTCACACAGCTAGTAAGTAAAAAACTGGGACTTAAACTCAGCACACTGTCTCTCCTTGCTCCCTCCTCACCCTCACTGTTTCCACTGTATCAGATTAAAGCAATACTATTATAAGTCCGAATCCGAGACTTTTCTAGAAGTACTCTGCAATTCAGCCCCACGTAAACTTGGACTAGTCCCTGTCCCCCTTTAGGCCTCAGTTTATACATCTATAAATGGGAGGTCTAAGATGCTCTTTAAGGTCCCTTAGGCTGCTGACATTCCAAGATTCCAGCAAGCAGCCCCCAGTGAATTTTAGACTAGATCTTCTTTCTCCAGTTTTCACTTTAGCTCTCTCCTTAAATCTTTCTACCTTCCACCCTTTCATTCGCCCCAACTGTCTCCAAGGGTTTCTTTGGCATTAATGAAGCCATAATGTCACAGACCTTTGGGGTCCCGAGAATCTGGCTGAGGATAAGCATGTTTCCGTAACAACTGAACTAAGATATTAAGGAAAAAGCAATTCTCAGCTCTGAATGGGACTGAGATGGGAGTTGAGAATTTTCACACCCACGGCCCAACCGTAAACTAGAGACCAAATCCCCAGGTCATGGCACCGGCCACCACTCTCACTGCATCAGCAGACTGGCCCAAGTAACTTGAACATTATCTCTGGAATATTTCCCCGGCCCCCTATCCGTGGGTGCAAGGACAACCTCCTCACGCCTTCCATATTCCACACATCGCACAGTATTATAATGTGTCTGTTTAACAAGCCTGCCCCAGTCCAAAAGGCAGAGACTGTGTCTCATTCATACTTGTAGTCCAGTCCTAACACCATGTCTGACTTATGCAAACCATCCAGTGGACCCAGAATGAACGAGCAACTCCCTGGTCTAACGCCCCTGGGCAGGCATCCCTTCCACTGTGCAGCGCTCCGCCGTGCCCCACAGAGGTCCTGCCCGGCCAAGGAGGCTTGCTTTACTCCCAGGCCTTCAGATGAATTGGCTAGCTGTCCACAGAGGAGGTCGGGAGAGCAGAGGCTTTTCAGTTCTCAAGACCTTACAAGAATTTCTGCTTTGTCTTGCCTGCCAGAATACCCGCTTGGCTCCCAAGAACATAAGCTACATGCCACCAACTGACAAGCCAGAGGCCAGTTGGTCAGCTGTTAGTTCCCTTTACTCAGAGCTGGGCGGCTGTGCTCCTTCTGTCGCTGAACAGAGGGACCCCTGGAACGGACCCCTGGAACGGACCCTGGGCGTTAAGGCAGCCCATGGACCCGGTCTCGGGAAGCTGCTGGGAATCGCGACTGGGCTGCCTTGCCTGGCGTGGCAGCTTGGATCTTCAGTTTGCCAATTCTCTAGGACCCCAGACCCCCCACCGCCAGATCTCAACCCCCCAGAGTGAAAGTGACCGCCGGGACCCTTGCAAGAGAATGGGGGCAGAGGCGGGGGAGGAGAGAAGAGGTTATTAGCAAATCAAAAGGGAAGAAAACAGAGAAAGGAAAACACTGTAGCAAATTAAAGCACTATGTTTTCTTTTTAAAAATCCAATTATAGGGAAACCTGCTTTGGAGTAAAACAATCATGCGCTTGTTGCAAAGTATCCCAGGAACCCAACCTTTTTAATCACATTTTTTTCTCATTACAAGTGGGCTAATGGGACTATCATAGTAATTTCTCTTTAACTCTTCCGCTTTTCACACCCACACAAACACACTGGGTTGCAACAATGCTCTTATTCTATCTTTGTCTCAGACACATTCTCAAGCATATTGGTTTAGAAAGACACTCTCCTTAGAATGTCCCCATATCCTCATTCTGATACGCAAGCATGTCCTCAGCTACCGACCCCTCTCCCTGCCTCTCTCACGTGCGCTAATGCACACACGCACTCGCGGGGAAACACACTGTATGTGCATCGAAACATATGTTCTCCTGATTCAACACTAATCCAGTTATCAGTGTTTCCCGGTTTCCCCCTGGTCTCTCCGTACAGGTCCACGCCGTGCAGCCCCAGTGAGATACTTACCGCCAAAGCCTGCGGGAAACTTCATGAAGTGGGAATAATTTCCATACATGTTTACTCTTCAGTTCATGCTCCTCTCTCGTGCGTCTTCGAGATATTTCGGCCTCTCCCGGCTCCCAGGCAGCGCCGGGCTTTCTTCAACTTGGGCTAACAAGAGTGGTCATCGCTTCCTAGCAGCCCGGGGAGCACAGGCTGGGCCAGCCCTCTGGGATTAGTCAGGAATCTGCCTCTAGATCGGAGAGTCCACATAGTGTGCTGGAGACGGCTGTGGCGGCAGCAGCTGGTGCCTGTCAGTAACCACGCATAATGCCGCCGCCGCCGCCGTCGCTGCTGCTGCTCCGGATCCTGTTGCTAGTTTGATTAACTCGGGGCTGGGCTGCTGCGTGCGACTCTTCCACCTCCCGGCTGCTCCCCAGAGGTCCCTACCGGGTGGCACGATGTATTACCTAGTAAGCCAATCGATGTATGACAGCCCCGGAGTAGGTCAGGACTGGGGGGAGGTGGCAGGGGCTGGCAGACTCTTTAGGTGCCTTTTCCTTGACTTGCACCCCTGTAAATCAATGGGGTTTTATTAAAATGCATTTTCTCACTCTGGCTCCTATCCGTCCAATGCACTTGGTATTTGATCTGTGAACGGGGGTGGGGGTCGCGGCCGAGAGAGAGCAGAGCCCTTTCATGAGCACGAGATTAGAAAAGTGTGAGACAGTCTCTAGCTCTGGGAAACTAAAATTGAGCAGCCCTTGGATTTGATGTGGGCCTCTCCTGCTTTGGTGGCCAGAAGCATTTGTCTGTGCTGACAGTGAGAGCTTGACAAGTGTAGCTGGGAGCCAGAGCTCGCTCACACGGAAAACTCGCAGGTGGGGAGGAGGCCATGGAGGTCATTCTCTGATGTCTTGCTGGAGGGATGCATTCGTTTTATATACCACTGTCATCATGCCACCTGTTCAAAAACACCACTGGGGCCTCATTGACACAGAGACTCGCCGGTGTAGAACCGACCCACAGATCAAAGAGTCTAAGTACCCATTTGATGTTTGGGTCTGTTGGACAGCTTTCCTGACAAGTCACTGCTCGGCCTATACTTGAATACTTCCGGTAATGGGGAGCTCACTACTTTACCATTTCATCTCTAGATAGCTCTCACCATGAAAAAGTTTTTTATTGAGCTGAAATCTGTCTCTTTTCCCTACAGCTTCTGCCCACAGGTTCTAGGGTACTCCTTGGAGCCACTTAAGAGAAGCCTGTGGGGTCTTTCATGTGAGATCTTCTGCAAATTCTGAGACAGATCTGCTATGCCCCTAATTTCACTTTCCTTAAGCACTTCTGGCTCTTCCAGTCATTCCAGGTATTACCAAGTGTTCAAGGCTATTCACAATCTGTCCTTTTTCTAACAACGTTCTTCACTTTACATAGACACGCTCGTGGTGAGGAAGGGGATTGGCAAGCCTTGCGTGCAATGCTCCAGATACAGTGCACATCTTCTCCTCATGGTGTATGTGCTGCCGGAGCGATGGGGGTGCTGTCCACATACCCACCAAGGGCCAGTGTCATGGGCTGAGCTCTAAGCAGCTGGAACAAGGATAAGAAGCAAGGCAGCACAGGACGTAATGAGGCAGAGAGAGAAGTCAAATCAGAGCCCAATAGAAAAAAAAAAACAAGATTCAAATGCTAGGAGAACCCAGCACAAACACTAAGAATAAAAGACCAGAGGGAAAAGGCCAAGATGGAGACCAGGGTAACAGCATGTCAGAAAGGAGGGAGGAAGATCCAGGCTGTCACTGTGAAGAGCCCGGGAGCCTCCGTGGACTGGGTGCCGGATCTCAGAGCATCGGTGGAGAGCCAGGTGGGCATAAACAGTGCAGAGTACAGGAGGACCATTTGCCTGGGGCATTAGCTTCTGGGTAGCTCTGCATGTTAATTCATGTAGAACTAACTTGATAAAGCTCTCCACCCTGCCCTTCCCCAAGTTGTGTTTTCTTTTATACGTATGTTTCATCCCATTCTTGGGCAATCGGTTGGACGGCCTACATCGAATACTTCCTATATTCCTCTGAAATGAAAACTTTTTTGACTCATTCATTATCTCAGATCTTTTGGGATCCTGCTTCTTGTTGTCCAGTGTTTTTCTTATTCCTGCCCCCATTTCATGACCTCTGAAAACTGGATGAACTGTTTTCCATGTCTCATCCAACTCATTGATAAAATGTTGAAAAGGACATAGCAAAGACAACATCTTATAACACATTATTACAAATTCCATTCATTAGTGCCTTTGATGCTTTGCTCTGCTGCTTACTAGTTATATGGCCTGGAAAGGCTGTATCTGCAGAGAAAGCACCAACTCACCAGCCAGCCTTGCTGAGTGCAAATCCCAGCTCCATTGCTTACAGCCTCGTGATATTGGCAAATAACTGAATCTCCCTGAATCTTTGTTACCCTATAGGGTTAGTGTGAGGATTAAATGAGTCAACATGTTGTTAATAATTTGGAATATGCCAGATAAATAGTACTGATATGTGTAAGCTAATTTGATGATGATGATGATGCTGATGACGGGGCAGAGGAGGAGGACATAAACTTAAGGAAGTCGTTTCCTTTTATCATTTGTAAAACAATGAAGCAGAGCTACATGAGTTCCAACATCCCCTTCAACTTTAAAACTGAATGCAAACCAATCCACCATTCTATAATTGTCCATTTTCCCCACAGTGGTATCTGAAGCAAGGGTCTTACAAACTACAATTTTCCATCGTACACATGCCAGAGAAGGAAATGAGTTATTCAGACTGGGATTTTGGTGACCCTGAGCTTGCAAGTTTTTTCAAGTACTCAGGTACTCAAAACCATTCTTCAAAAAGCCTACTCTAGAGCCTTGTCCAAGGTCAATGTCAAGATGATCGTTGGCTATCTGTGGTAGACTCTACATTTTTCTCCTTTTATTAAGTTGGGTACATTGTCTACTTCTTTTCCTCACAGAATGAAAACCAGATTCCTTAACCTGCCGTGGAGAGGCTTCACCATTGCATCTCAAGCTACCTTTTGAGCTTGTGGAGGAAAGTGTTCTGGGGCAGTAACCAGGAGTCCCAGGACACATACAGCTCTGTCACTCTCCCTCTGTCTGAGCTCAGCCAAGCTCATTCATTCTCTGGGAGCAGTACCCAAGCCACCTACCTCTTAAGGTTTTTGTTTTGTGAATCCCATAGGATAAGAATTGAGCACGTGCTTATTTACTTATTTAAAGACAGGATCTCACTCTGCTGCCTAGGGTAGAGTGCAAGTGGCATCATCATAGCTCACTGTGACCTCAAACACCTGGGCTCAAGAGATCCTCTTGCCTCAGCCTCCTGAGTAGCTGGGACTACAGGTGTGCACCACCACACCTGGCTCATTTTTCTATTTTTTTGTAGAAACAGATTTTCATTCTTGTTCAGCCTGGTCTTGAACTCCTGACCTCAAGCAATCCTCCTGCCTTAGCCTCCCAAAGTGCTAGGATTATAGACGTGAGCCACAGAGCCTGGTCACATGCTCATTTTTACACTACAAAGCTCTATACAATTTCTTTGTAAAATATATGCAAAAAATTAATATTTTCCTGATTTTCTTCCCTCTCTTTCTCTGACGGTCCCTTCGGATCTGGCTGTTTTGCCCACTGTGGAAGCATAGCATGTTCATTCCAAATTTTGGCTCACTGTTCCTTCTCATTTGCTTTTTCTCATCTGTCAATTCTTAACATCGAAGTTCCATCTCTGTTCCCACAATGACCACACTCATCCACAAAAATCTCCCCCTAACCTAAGTCTGACAAAACTTATTGTCCACACGTTTGTTAGGTAGACAGGCAAGGACCTCTGACCCCTCCTGGGGACAAAGCCCCCGAGCCTGAGCAATTACTACACCTTGGGGAGGAGGGAATGCCCTACAAATCTGCCAATCAGAACTTAGCGCGCCAACTACAAAAGAATGCAAAGGATTTTGTAGCCCGAGAACCAAGCAGCACAGGTACGATGGGGTCTGGAAGGTGACCTAGGACAACCTAAGGCTAATTATCATGTCATTAGCTTAAATCTACATTGCTGTTCACCTCCCCTCCCCCGAAATGAACTTTCAGAGAGGCTCATGGGAGATTTGCATGCGCAGTAAGACTCAGGTCACATACCTCCCAACTGTCCATCTAAGTGATTCCACGTTACTTCTGAACCACAAGGAGGGCCCAATACAGACACAAGGGGTTCATTTGTCATATGTGGCAAATGTATCTTGCTCTTGCTCTGTAACCCTGTCTTTCTCCCCTTAATAAACCTCATTTTGTGCTTACCGTGCTTTCGGTGTGTCTGGTCATTCTTCAGCCATGAGCACACCAAGAACAGACATTTCAGACCGCTGACCGGCCATGTTCAGGTGACAGTTAACATGTGTGGTCTTGCAGCATCCCCAGGGCAGTGGAGCTGAATGGTTCTCTTTCCTTTGAATATATCTTGTCTTCATAACATGATTGTTGACTCTTCAAAGACAGTGATAATGTATTATATGTCTCTAATTTCTCACATAAATGCTAAAACATACAGTAGGTGTACAGTAAATATTTTTGCATCAAAAAGGTTTGATATGCTTAATATATGCCAAAAAGAATATACCAAAGAGCATCCCAGCATTCTTTCTTGGTGATATCTTCCATATGGTTTAACATCCCATAACAAACCATAAACATTGCCTAAAGTTCAAGAAATATGATTGTGGCTTTTCTTTTTAATCTGCATTTTTTGCTTAGCACCACTGTGTCTTGTCTAAGACTGTTATTGATATAACACCATTATCCTAAGTGGCTAGTGTTTCTAACCTAAGCCTTTCCCAAACAACTCCACTGACTGCAGTCACTGCATGTCTCCAGTTGTTACTGAATTCTCATTAGGATGCCAAGTGAAAGACCAAATGCTCAGCGTCCATAGTAGAAATCAGCTAATGCATTCATAAGAATTCTGTGCTTACTTCTTATCAAGGTTAATTATCTAGCCCTCTTAAATAATACGTTCTGCTTTTATTAAAGCCATTAGTGCCTTTGAGTAAATGAAAAAGGCATGCATTTTCACTGGCATGTTTTTTGTTGTTGTTGTTGTTTGGGTTTTTTTTTTTTTTTTGGAGAGAGAATCTTCCTCTGTGGCCCAGGCTAGAGTGCCATGTCATCAGCCTAGCTCACAGCAACCTCAAATTCCTGAGCTCAAGTGATCACCCTATCTCAGCCTCCCAAGCAGCTGAGACTACAGGTGCATACCACCATGCCCAGCTAATTTTTTATATTTTTAGTAGAGACAGGCTCTCACTCTTGCTCAGGCTGGTCTTGAACTCCTGAGCTCGAGCTATTCTTCCGGCTTGGCCTCCCAGAGTGCTAGAATTACAGACATGAGCCACTGTGCCTGGCCTCACTGGCATGTTTAACACAAACTCAGCCAATAATATCTTATGTTCACCTTGGTAATCAAAAGATATAGCTTTATTTCTGGCCTTTTTCTTCTTCTGACCAATGGTGATATAAAACAATATTTTGTGCTACAAATGAAAGACCAAACTCATTCATTTGACATCCCCACACTGATACTAT
The DNA here is from genome assembly GCA_963575035.1 of Avahi laniger. Lineage (NCBI taxonomy): Eukaryota > Metazoa > Chordata > Mammalia > Primates > Indriidae > Avahi > Avahi laniger. Next base: position 21,417 of record CAUYSK010000904.1, read on the forward strand.
GTCTTATAAACATTTTTTATATTTTTGTAGTACTTTACCTACACAACAGTATATTAAGTTCCAATGTGTTTTCCCAAATATTAGAGTTAAGTAGGCTTTATGGCTTCATGATCCCAATTTTATAAATGAGGAATTTGAGATGAAGGCTGTGAAGTTAGATGGGAAAAGATAGTTACTCTAACAAATCATATTTTGGATCAGGTGTCACAACAAGGTAGTGACAGAAATGAGTATAAAAGCCAGGCCCCACAGCTCTGACTCCTGGCCAAATGTGTCTTTCACGAGACATGACTCTTCTCTCATTAGTCGTATGTTTCCACTACACATATGTGTGTGTAGGGAAGTCTCTGTATGTATTGTTTTTTTCTCTTTGCTGTTACTCATTTATTCATTTATTGTTCAGCCAATTCTTACTGAGAGCTTACTATCTGTCAATCAGTGGGGATATCCTAAGGGAAAAAATATATGTAATCTTCCTGACCTCATCGAGCTTATGCAGTTTGATGGAGGAGACAGATATTTTTTTAAAAATCCACAGACACATACATATCATTATAAACCTTGATAAGTACATGAAAGAAAATAATTAAATGAGATGAGAGGCTATAGCAGGGGAATCTGATTTATTTATTTACTTTAATTTTTTTGAGATGGGGTCTCTCTATCATCCAGGCTGTAGTGCAGTGACACAGTCCTAGCTCACTGCAACCTCGAACTCCTGGGCTCAAGTGATCCTCCTGCCTCAGTGTCCCCAGGAGCTAAGACTATAGGTGCACACTACCATGTCCAGCTAATTTTTTAAATTATTTATTTTGTAGAGACAGGGTTTTATTATGTTTCCCAGGCTGGTGTCCAACTTCTGACCTCAAGAAATCCTCCCACCTCAGCCTCCCAAAGTGCTGGGATCACAGACATGAGCCACTGCACCCAGCCAGGGGAATATAATTTAAATTGGAAGGTCAGGGTAGATGTCTTTGAAGAAATGACAGTTACACTCAGATCTAAAGGATCAGTAGGATCCAACCTGGGGAAGACAGGAGGAGGATGGAGAGAGGGTGTACCAGGAAGAGAAAACAACAGGTCTAATAGCCCTGAGGAGGGAATGACCTCAGTGCATCCAAGAAGCTGAGCGGTAAAAATGTTCGGGTCTCCCACGTTAGACGGACAGTCTGATCTTCCAGAATTCCACTGTTTCACGGTCTCACCCATCACTCTGTTCGACACGCCACGTCGACTCTGGGCTCTGTACTGCTAGAAAACCTTCCTCCCTGGCTCTGCCTCCCCTTCGCATGCTGGTCAAACAGGTGACTCACCGTTTTCCCATGACAGCCCTCAGTAATTCACCTTCATGCACGTGCTCATTCTGCTGCTCCGCCCAGGGCGGACTTCCCCTCCCTCCGCTCTCTGTCCAAATACAACCTGCTCCTCAAGGCCATTGTCACAGGGCCTTTAGGTGTCCTCGGTACTCTCTCTCGCCCCAAGATTCCCATAGACTGTGGCTGGGACACTCTTGTGTCACTTCACATGTTCCGCATATCATTATCATGAATGCGTCTGAAAAACCCTCTTACTAGATGACTGGCAACTGAGTCTGAGTCATTTTTACAGCCCCTAAAGCCTTACAACAGAATCTAACACATAGCAGAAACCAAGTAAATACACAATGAATGAATGAATGAATGAATAAAGGTTCATTGATTACGCTGAGGTCTCCGGGTGTCAACTCCGGGGCACTGGGCCTGAGGAAGTGAGTGTGCCCATTCCTAGGTCCCAATAGTTTTTAACAGCCCGAATTTCATTTTCATGAGCTCCTTTTCCTGGAATCAGACTCAGGTGTGAACAGGCTCAACCCTGGCATTAGCACATCGGTCTTGGTGACTGAGGTCCTCTGAGGTTGAAAATGAGGCACCTAAATCAGAAGCGTGCTGATTAGCCTTAAATTAGAACCATCTCAGCAATCATCAAAAACAGGGCCACTCCCGTAAGGCCAGAATATGTCCAATGGCATAAATTGTATCTACAAGGTGTCATCTATGGCTTAGGAACCAACTAGAAGTTTCTAACATCTAGCTCAAGTCACTGGTGAAAGCAGCTGACAGTTGTTTGCCTTAAGAAAGTGGTTCCCAAACTTGTCTGCTCATTGGAATCACCCAGGAAGCTTAAAACACCACTGATACTTGTGTTCTGCTCCAGAGATTGTTCACTTGATCTGGGATTGTGGTCTGGGATTTGGAACTGTTAAAAGAACCCCAGGCGATTCTCATGCAAAGACAACTTTGGGAACCACTGACTTAAGGCAAGAGAACATTCTTATAACAAGAAGCTAAGAAGGACCCATTCGCAGAAAATGAGAAACAGTTTCCCAGGATAATTCTAAGGAACCAATAAGATCCGCTTTGCCCATCTGCTAGTAGACACAATCGGGGCTTATGAACCCAAGAAGCTCTTGCTTAGCAGGAGATGTGGTGGCTACAGCCATCTGCTGTGTAGACTTAGCATATACCGACTTGTGGTTTGCTGGCACTCTGTCCTCAGCATGACGTCCTCTCCCCCCACTGCCTCTGTTGGCGAAATTTTATTTATTAAAGGCCAGTTCCTCTGTGAAGTCTTTCCCTACAAATAGTTAATACTTCCACTACTCTCCCCAAAATATGCTTGAATCTTTATTACAGCACTAATTTAATTTCCTTTGGTATCATAACTACTTGTTAAACTGGAATCTTCCTCTGAGTACAGGCGCAATCTCTTATTCATCTTTGCGTTGTCAAAGAATCCAGCATTTTTGCTTTGTACAGAGTAAGTGCTTGATACTGCTTGTTGAATGGATGCTGAGATTACAGCTATGGGCAGGGCAGACTTCATCCCTGCTCTCATGGAACTATAAGCTATGAGTTAAAGGGTAACTTACAGCTACCCTCAACTCCAAACTAAATAACATCATCATAACATTTTTAAGGTGGAAGAAACAGTTGCATAGATGCCTCCGTCTCTTAGTTCCCAGCCAAATGATGGTCACGAAACCCTCCCTGTCATAAACAACTCAACCGCAGCTGCAACACACACGGGAGCTCTCAGGATTCAGAACAACTGCGATCGTGCTGAGAGAAGAATGGGGCTGAGACCAGGGGAAAACATCTGGTTCCCTCCAGAGAGGAGCCAGCAGTGCAAATATGGAACACTCTAATCCACACTGGGTGCAGATCCAAGGAGTCCTAGCCAAAGAGGTAGATGTCAGCATTAGAGCTCAGGGAAGCCTGTTCAAGTCCCTGAGAGAGAGGAAGAAATTTTGAAGTACAGCCCAGCCTGAGACCAAGTCATTGCCTCTTGGATTCTGCTGAACAGACATCTATTTAAAACCACTGTGTACTGGCTATTGGCTACATGTCTTTGTGTATTCAGGTATAGATTTGGAGGCTGCAACCCAATCGCACACAGGCAAAGCAGTCTATTTTCAGATCCCACTTACTCTTGGGGAAGAAGCTCTAAATATACCATCCAGTGACTGCAGGAGGCAGATTATCTTTGCTGGCAGCTGAGCAGGGTGGGGCAGACAGGGACGTCAGGAGCCTCACCATTAACCTCAGCACAACCCAAAAGGCCCCCATCACTTGTAGAGCTATATTTACCTAAGGGAAAATGTCTATTACATTTGACTTGGTTTTCATTTAAGAGCTCCTTGGGATGGGTTTTCTATGGCAGGAAAAGCCATTATGTTGTTCCCTCCAAAGATCCGCTGAGCAAAGCATATAGATTCCACAAGGTAGGATTTAGGCAAAACTGACCTTGTTCTGTTCTGGGGTATTGACTTCATAAGAAGGTCTTGCAATTGCAGAAACAATAGTAATGAAATTTCCTAGATGTATAACACCTGCCAGTTTACAACACGCTTTTGTAGCCCATTTGTGAACAGGTATAAAATATTGTTGAAAGCAAAATCCAAGAAGGTTTCAATCAGACAGGATGTTGGATATCAGCACATGAAAATTTATCTTGCTCTCATGATTTTCTCTGTAGCAGGGCAGGCCTTTTGAGTTAGTGTTCGGCAGAGACATGGTTCTCTTATTGCCAAAAGCCAAGCACTGTATAATCCCCTCTGTAAACACCCCTATTTCCAGGCAAGTAATCCCAAAAGGCCAGAAGGCATTTCATTTTGGAAGGAATTGGGAGAGAGCCATACCAAGCACCAGCATTCAGGTAACCTTGTCCAGTCACAAAAACTAACACCTGTGAGAAACAGTTGATTGGGGCAGGCAGAGAAGGCATTAAAGTCAGAATGTTTAGCAATATCGGAGTCTGAGAAAGCTCTGTATTGAGTGTATCATACTAGCCTTAAAAGAGGAACTGGACCCAATTTGGCTGGTGTCAGCCTTGGGACCCTGAAGAGAATTCACAGCATCTGTGGGAGACAGAGGAAGTGGGACCTCAGACATTCCCCCTGCAGCAGGGCTGCTTTAAGGGTCCAGGCACCATCTTGCTCAGACTCACCTGGGAGGCTTCTTAAATATGCAGATTCCTAGGCCCTGCTCCGACCCTCCGAATCAGAATCTTGGGGGCTGGAGGTGCCTGGACATGCGTGTTTTTAACAAGCTCTGCAGGTGATTCCTTTCAGCACGAAACGTGAGAATCACAGCCTTAAAGAATGGTATGTGCAGAAGACCACATCTTGACCAGGTACGCCACATTGCGGTGTCAGGGATTCTTCATTGGTCCCTTGTAGTTACTCCAAAGAGTCAGCTTGAATGCCGTGTCAGTCCAATTTCCTAAAGTCACAGTTGTTAAGGAGTGGAGTCAAGATTAGAAACCAATTCTTTTGCAGAGAGGAAGGCTTTTCTGGCTGCATGTGACCTCACCCATGAGCAGCTGTTAAGAATGCTACGCTATTTCTGAAATGGCCCAAACATTAGTGACTCTCGTGGTGGAATTTCAGACGCATCGGCAGTCTGGGGCACAGATATTTAGGAACTGGAGCCTTTCTGACGCCGTATCAAAGCCTGTGTGTGAGGCTGATGTTGACGTCATGCTTCCTGCCCCAGCCCCCACGAGAGGCCACTTGGTCCTGCACTGATGCGTTTGGTCTAGATGGTTGGCCGGCCTCGGCCTGCCACGACAGGCAGGGCTGTGAAAGCAGAGATGGAGATGGCAGTGGGGACAGAGGACTTCCCCTGGACACCCTGGCAGATGAAGAGAGCTTCCAAGGGCGTGAGGCCACCAAAGTAAAAGCAAAGAGGGAGAAAATTCAATTAATCCAACAAGTGGTTCTTGAACATCCGTTGGTTCAGGACCAAAGGACAGGGATAGGCCCTCTCCACAGTTCAGTGTGGGATCAATCATGCCTGATAGTTAAGAAAAGCAATGGTTAGCACTAAAAATGAATCACCATTTTCCCACGGGAGGGTGGGCAGCGGACTGCTTTAAAACTCCCATTCACGGATGGGTTTGCCAGTGGCCGACCAGGAAGATGCTGTGAGGAGGGTGGAGGGGCGGCTGCCACCCCTCCCTGCGGCCTCGCACCGCCCTGCACGCCCCAGACAGACTAATGCTCCTGATTCACAGCTCTGATGGGATCCCTCGGACCAAAGACGTTTTGTGGCTCCCCCTTTGCCCACAGGGGTATCTACGTGGGGACCCATCCCACTTCTCAAGCCCCCTAGCCCTCCACTTGACTGAGAACCTTTCAGATTTTACTTTTTTTTCTTTGTTAATTGCCTTCCAGAAAATGGCTGAGCACATGTCAGTCTCCAGAAAAGGGCACAGCATACTCTTTCCCAAATGCACTTTGCCCGTTCCTTGTTCCCTTCCTTTGCACAAGCCTCTTTCCCCTCCGGGAACACTGTCTTGCCCCCTACCCATCCCCACTAGCTGAATCCCAGGGCATCCTTCTCTGGGCATCTTGGATGCCACCTCTTCCTGACCTCCCCCCTACCCCCAACTGGGTGGTCTCCGTCTCCTTCTATCTTGCCTGCCCCCTCTCTCTGTGTGTGTCTCTACGTGTCTCTTTCTCCATCTCTCTGTCCCTCCCTGCTCTTGAAACTCCCATCCCTACCTTCACCTCCCAGCACGTGTACCCTTCTGTTTCTGATCTGCAACAAGTCCAGCTATGTGACTTTTGGATTTTCTCAACATGAAGCAGACCCACAAACTGATATTTAACCTGCTGCTACTAAAAACCCATCCCTCGTGCCTTTTGCTTTCACCTCGGCCTCCATACCAACGGCTTGGCCTAACTGTGGTGAGGCGGGAGCCCAGTTCCCTTCTGAGGGACAGGACATATCATTCCACCTCTCTGCGTCAACGTCTCTTCAGCAGGAAGCTCCCCCTGTCATACCCCCAACCTGCCATCCCGGCCAGAGTTGGAACCTGCATTTCCACGCTCTTACTGTGCATCCACTCTTAAATATTAATAGTAATCTCACTGGTAGTTTAATGCCTGCTTTCCTGTACAGATAGAAAACTCCATGAAGACAGACCCATGTCTCTTTCACTCATCACTGAAAGATCAGTGCCTGGCACACAGTCGGTAGGCAAGAAATAGTTGGTGAACAGATGAACCCATCACACTCTGCACTGGATTATAGCTTTGTGTGCATGGTATATGTCTCACTCACCCTCCACTGTCTTTAAGAATATAAGTGATGTAGGTTACTCTTTGTCTTCCCCCAACACTTCCAACAGTGCCTTGTTCATAGTAGGCGCTCACAAAACAATAGTTGTTAAATCTATTCCTCTACTAGGAAAGTAATTCAAAGCCAGTGACGGTGAGTCAGTAACACCCTATTTGATTCAAAAGGAGACACATTTAGTCCAACAAATCAACAAATATTAAGCACCCATTCTGCAAAAAGCATAGAATTCTTTACCTATCTAGCTGCCTGCCTGTCTACCTGTCTATCTGCCTGTCCATCTATGATAAGGGAAGTGATTGAAGAGACAGCGCAGGGTCTGGTTTTGAGTCCCAGCTTTGCCAGAGTGTCTGCATGACCTTGAGCATTCAGAACCCTCTGAATGTCAGTTTCTTCAGCCTTTAAAATGAAAGCAGATTTTTTAGTTCACAGGGATATTGTGAGGATTGAAAGAAGGGATGTGTTTGAAAGCCTTTTGTAAGATGTGAAGTGTAGTAAAATGTATAATTATTATGAGTGCATGATGAAAGGAAAAGGCGATGGAACGAAATATGGCTATGAGAGTTTCGGTCCGTCTCTAGGCAGCGAGGCGCAGGCCAGGAGTGCAGCGTGAGGTCCACGCTCTCTGGACCTGTCTGCTCTGACCCCCTGACAAATCCCTAAGCCTGCAACACACAGGTTCATCATTTTGTCAAATGGGTTCCAAGGCTCCTGGCTTCCTGGCACGAGCTGGCTTACTAATAAAGAGATTGTCTTAATAATGCGAAGTACCCGGGTGCCATGGTAACGGGCATTACATGATCTGGAGAAGAGGAGCAGCTTTTGATAAGAATAGGGAGCCTGCAGATGGGAAAAGGGGGTGGGGATGCACACAGGATAGGGGTGGAGGAAAATGCAGACGTGGAAAGATAGAGTGAGCACCGGGGGGGAATGAACACACAGTACTGCTGGTGCCTGCCTCTCAGGGTGTCCTCCCCTGTCTGGGTCCCACCAGCTGCAGGATATCTCGAACATTTCCAGATTTTCAGGTGCTATTGCAATTTTGGATCCCCATGTACTTAAGCTGGTAGCCCCAGTCGATGGCTTTTTAAAAACATAAGCACATGCAAAATCTGTATAAAACCAGGTTGTGATTTTACAAAAGTAGGAAACACAAGGTTTTTATATTCACTGATGGGTGATTTTAACAAGTTCTCCTGTACCTCTTGTCGAAGTTGCTCTCCACGAGTCCTATCAATGCGGAGAATCAGAAAGTCTGTGCGGCATGAAGACAAGGTCAATGCCAAGGCCTGTGTCCACGCCATCAAATTCATTACCTGATTAAAATACTACCCATCCGTCTGCGAGCACGATGCAGAACTTAGAAGGCTGTTGGTGCAATGGAAAGCACACTGGATGGGGCAAAGAAAGGAGCTTCATGTCCAACGAGTCCGTCTGTGTTTCAGACACTGGACCAGTCACTTATCCATATTAGCTTCTTCTAGGGAATCTGATAACTTGGCTTCCCGGCACAGCTTGACACCAGCCAGCCTGGAGAGCTTTGAGTTTTCTTAAAGAGAAGCACACCTGTTCACAGACATCTTTTATGATTGTTATTAAAGGAGCTTCCCCTTCATGTGGTCCCTAAGTATCTCCTAGTTAACCTTTGCTTTCGTTTTTACCTCCCGCTATTTCCTCAGATATAACCAAGGTCCTGGGCCAAACACAATAATGAAGACGATTTGGTTCCTACTTGGTTTTATATTTTGGCTTGGGCACACATGAGTGTGACTATTTTTCGTGTTTATTGAATAACATGGATATTTCTACTGCTGCCAGGATGAAAGGAGGTGGGTATAAAAAAAAGAAGAGAGATTTAGATTAGGAAACTGAAACAACTTCCTGGCTACCAGGCTGTAGGGCCCACTAGAAGGTAGTGCCGTGGGTGGCTAATTCTTTTTCTATGAATTTTTATTTATTTTTGTTGTTGTTGTTGTTCTTTTTCTATGGATTTTTAAAGAAAAACTATTAATAGACTCTTCCTTTCCTTCATTAGTGTAAGATCAAACATGTCTTCAAGGAAAAAAAAGAACTTCCTACCATTCCTTTCAGTATTTTAGGTGAATTTCAGGTAGCTCTGCATTTTTCAAAAGTATTCTTTAGATTAGAAAGAAATACAGCAGAATTTGAATACTTATTAACTCCAGGTCATGTGATTTTGAAGATTTTCATTTTCTTCTGCAAACCTCTTAATATTTTACAAATTTTCCATGACCAGATGTTATATTTACAATGAGAAAAATAATTAAAATATTTTAAAATCTTAAGTAAAAATATTCTTTAGTATTCAGAGTTGTTTGTTTTTGCCACTGGCATATCAAAAGTCACAACTCATTTCCTCCATACATTTTATTTTGCATGGGAGGCTAAGGCAGGAGGATCGCTTGAGGTCAGGAGTTTGAGACCAGCCTGAGCAAGAGACCCCACCTCTACTAAAAACAGAAAAACTTAGCTGGGCGTGGTGGTGCACAACTGTAGTCCCAGCTACTCAGGAGGCTGAGACAGGAGGATCACTCTAGCCCAGGAGTTTGAGGTTGCTGTGAGCTACAATAATGCCTCTGCACTCTAGCCGGGGTGACAGAGTAAGACCCTGTCTCAAAAAAACCAAAAACAAAACAAAACAAAACAAAAAATCATTTTATTTTATAAAGCAAGTAGTTGAGGAACAGCAACAACAAAAATGAATAAAAATAGCCTGGAATCCTCATTTCCCTGAAAAAGCCATAAGGTGGGATCCAAATATTATCAAAAAGTCAAAAGATAAATGTTAGCAAGGATGGAGAGAAAGGGAACTCTTGTATACTATTGGTAGGAATGTAGACTGGTACAGCCATTATGAAAAACAGTATGAAGGTTTCTAAGGAAATTAAAAATAGAACTACTACATGACCCAGCAATCCCTCTTCTGGGCACATAAGCAAAGGAAGTGAAATCACCACCTCATAAAGATATCTGCACTCCCTTGTTCAGCAAAGCATTATTTGCAATAGCCAAGATATGGAAACAACCTAAGTACTCTTTGATGAACAGATGGATAAAGAAACCGTGGTGTATATTGCAATGGAATATTATTCAACCCTAAAAAAGAATGAAATTTTGCCTTTTTCCACAATGTGCATGAGCCTGGAAGACATTATGTTATATGAAATAAGCCAGATACAAAAAGAAAAATATTGCATGATCTCACTTATATGTGGAAAATAAAAAAAATTCAAATATACAGAGATAGAGAACAACAGTAGTTACCAGGGCCAGGGAGGGAACAGGGAAATGTAGGTCAGAGGATACAAAGTAGCAGATATGTAAGATGCACACGTCTAGAGACCCAATGTACAACACGGGACTATAGGTGATAGAAGTGTACTGTATATGGGACTCATGCTAAATGAGTAGATTTTAGTTGCTCTTGACACAAAAATAACAAAGAAAAATGGGTAGCTATGTGAGATAATGGATATATTAATTTGCTTCACCATAGTAAACTTTTTACTACCTATATGCATCCCATAACATTATGTTGTGTACCTTAGATAGACACAATGAGATTTATTAAAAATAAAAAATGGTTGGAGCTCAAAACCAGTTTTATGAGCATCCCCTGGGCACAGCCCCTCAGAGGCCCACTCACCTGAATTACGTTAGACTGTCTCATCGCATTAATGAATCAATCCTTTCAGCTGTCCCTCCCCTCCCCCTCTTCTTCGCTCCCTCCCACCCATCATTTAATTACCATCTGCCTTTCACATCCCTCAAAAATTACTCAAAAGACCCACCATCAAGATTCTTGGACCATTAAAGCCTATCTTGGTCCTCTTCTGTCCTGTCAGTTCTCCATGTGTCTTTACAAAGTGTGTGTCCAGTGAACTAGAAGACCTGGCTTCGAATCCTGACTCAGCTATTTACAACACCACTGACCTTAGGAAATACACTTATCCTCTCTGAGCTTTCAAGCTCCTGTCTATGAAATATAGATGCAAACATATGTGTGACACCGTGATTAATACATAGCAGGTACTCAGTACATTTACGGAATATCGACAGCTATTTTTTTTTTAATTACTCCTTTCTTAATTGTGACGGTATCTACAGCCATTCTTATCTTGAGAGGACAGTTCAACCCTAAAACCAGTCCCTGGAGTTAACCAAGACATCCACTGGATCCTTTTAATCTTTCCCAAGTGGACCCTTCAGCACTTGACCCTAAGGGGTCAGGTCGCTAAGGATGGCTTACACCAGCATGGCTGTCAACGGTCTGCGGTTATCTGCGATCAATCTCAGCAACAGCACTGGGGTGAGCACTCAGCCAGCTCTGCCTGCAGCGGAGCAGTAGAATGATTCTCTTCGTTAAGGCTTTGTATATTCCAATAGATTCGATAAAGACGGTTTAATGAACTACCATAGGTCAGATACTATGCTGGCCCCCAGGGCCGAAAGCAGTTTAAGAAATAGTTCCTGCTCTGCTGGAGTGCACAGTCTAATGAACAATCTTGATGTGGAAACCCATGTTATGTTACACGTTCCCTTCACAGCCAGTACTTCTTGAAGGGGACCCTACCCCTGTCCATTTGCCCACCTTCTACCCACTTAGTCTGGCCTCTATGCCCACCACTTAATAGGACCACTCTTTCCAAGGTCATCAAAAATCTCTTTGCTTCAAATTTGAATAAATGTGTCTAAGTTATTGTTTATTTGACAGTGCAGCAGCATTCGACACTACTAACCATTGCCTTCCTTTCTTGAAGCATGCTCCTTTGGCTCCCTGGTGCAATTCTTTCCAGATCCACGTATCAACAAGCCTACCAGACATCCACACAGGGACGTCTCACAATCATCTCACACCTAACGTAACCCAACTGAACTCATGATCCTCCCTCCAAATCTGTTTGCCCCAGGGTCCTCCATTCCCAAATGGCATCTCTATCCACCAAGTTACTCACACCCCAAAATCTAAGAGTCATCCATGAAGCAGCCTCCTCCCTTGCTCCATTTCTCCTCCTCTCTGATGTGTCTGCCTTGTGCTAGCATCTTCTTTTGCCTGGACTTCTGTAAAAACCTCCTAATTTCTTTCTGTTTCCACTGTTAACCCCTCCATTCCATTAGCCACAAAATAGCCAGACTGCTATTTATAAAACATGAATTTTATCACATTACTCCCGTGCTTAAAGTCCTTTAGTGATTTATCATTGCACTGAGAAATAAACTCTCTTCCTGTAACTTGATCTTTGAGGTCCCGAGGACCCAGCTTCTGGCTACTTTTGTTTTGTTTTGTTTTTATTCTAACCTCACATACTCTTGCCCTTGGTCACTGTGTCACAGCTACACAGGTCTCCTTTCAGTACCTAGAAGACACCACTCTTTCCGGCCCCAGGGCCTTTAAACATGTTATGCTCTCTTACACCTACTCTGCCAGGCAACTCCAACCCATCTGTCAAGCCACAGCATAACTATCACCTCTCAGAAAAGCCATCTCCAAAACTCCATTCTAAATTAGATCTCTCAGCTATACTCCCTCATAAAGCCCTGTTCCTTCTCTTTGTGATTCTTATCAAAATTTTATTTTTATTTTTTCCATTATGTATATGATGTTCGCATCCCTAAGACTGTATGAGGGCAAGGCCTGTGTGATCTCAATTGTCTTCCACTTGTGAAAGAGGCCTGCTGAGAAAACGGGACTGTACACCCACAAAGGAAATGTGTGCTGGCTTCAGAAATTAATCGACTTCATCTTTCATTCAAGAAATATGAATAGACTTCCAAAGATCACTGGGTATTTGAGAAAAATCAGCATCACAAAAGAATATAGATGAATAAATAAAACACGGACCCCAGAGAGAACAAAATAGAAGAGAATTTTTTAAATAATTCTAATTGGCATGCTCAGAGAGATTCAAAAAGATATTACATCCATAACACAAAAACTGTTGCTGTAAAAATAAAACATTCAGAGAGCAAGAAAGAGTTGTTGCAAATTAAAGATGCAATTGCTAAAGAAAAAGGTCAATAGAACAAGTGGAAGACAAATTCAAGGAAATCCTCCAGATCCCGCAGACCAGAGAGAGAGAGAGAGAGAGAGAGAGATGGAAAATACCAGAGGAAAATCCAGAGACATAGCAGGTCAATCCAGTAGGTGAACCATTCATTTAATGGGAGTTCTAGAAAATGAGCACAGAGAAAATAGAAGAGAGAAAATAATAAAAGAAAGAAAGAAAAGCAGACAAATGCCTAGAGCCTACAAAAAGTACAAACTGGGTCCACATCCACAACCCAGTTAAAGTTTAGAAATATCAAGGATTAAAAAAAAAAAAAGATCCTAAAAATTTCCAAGAGAAGGGAAAATAAAGCTGGTCATCTACAGAGGAACAAGTATAAGGCAGTCATCACTAAAACATATGCTAGAAGTCAAGGTTCAGAGGAAAAATGATCTTAAACCTAGAATTCTAGCCAAGCCAATCAAGGGAGCAGGACTTCTTAGACATGCAAAGACCCAGAAAGTTAACCTCTAATGCACCCCTGTGTAAAGACCATTTGAAAGCATACTCCAGCCAAGCAAAACAGACACCTAAGAGGAGAACATGGGACCCAGAAAGAGTGGAAGTAAACCAAAAGTGAAACGAATCGAATCCCAGAGTGGAATTCTCTAGAGGCTCTAGAAAGTAACCGAGCAAATGAGAAAAGCAAGACAGAGCTCTTTGAGAATGGCTTCAAGAGTCAAGGAAATGTCCTGTAACAAGCAATTAGAGTAAGAAGCTGGATGATCTTATTGATAAGGTGAAATAGTAACATTGTTATGTAAATAAGAAGGAAAAAAGACAGGAATACCAGAAAAAGTTAACAAAGAGTTGTAAAAGAAAGTCACAGTTCAAATGTACAAAAAGGAAAATGTTACCATGATTCTAAGCATGGATGGAATGTATGAACACAGAACACATCTAACATTGATTTTTGGAGCATTCTCCCTCAAATGGAGGAGATTTAACAATATAGACGAGCATCTTTCCTACGGGTCTAATCACACTACTTGGTTCAGAAGAGAACAGTAATTACATAATCATAATGTAAATACTCATTAATTTCTAATTTAAAAAATCAACATATAAACAAAACACAGAGGAATTAATGGTAATTACAGAAAAAATATAAATACTATCAATCTGAACAATGTGAAACTGATAGAATGGCAGGCAGAAGTTGCAATGTGGATGAAGGGGGAATTCCTCATTTCAGAGTGCAGAATTAGGAAATTGTCTGAAGCGAAGATATCAAGAAAGGTAATCTTTTAAAATATAAATTTAAACATATTATTTAAAATTACATATAAAGCAACAAAAAAATCAAAATTAGGAGGTTACTGTAAATGAGTTAAATTCTTCCTCTTTTATAGTAAGAAATCAATAAATGCTGTTTAAAGTTGAAAAACCAAGAAAAAACTGCATAAGCATTTACATAGTTAAAAGTTTGGAAATAACCATCAGAACGAGAAACAGAAATGGTTGAACATAAGGGCAGGTGAGAGAGGGAAAAGACAGTTTTACTCCTGGTTTTATATTGTTCTACATAGCTCAAGTACTTATAACTCTGTTCATATATTACTTTTTTCTTTTTTCTTTTATGTATATTTTTAAATTATATTTTTATGAAGGGGGAAGGGAAGTGAGAAGAGGGGTTCAATTCCCCCCGACCCTGGCTAGAATGCAGAGGTGTCATCATAGCTCACAGCAACCTCAAACTCCTGGGCTCATGCGATCCTCCTGCCTCAGCCTCTCTCCAGAATAGCTGGGACTACAGGTGTGTGCCAAAACACCCAGCTATTTTTTGTAGAGTTGGAGTTTCACTCTTGCTCAGTCTGGTCTCTAACTCAACTCATGAGCTCAAGCGATTCTCCTGCCTCGGCCTCCCAGAGTGCTAAGATTACAGGCATGAGCCACCATGCCTGGCCTGTGAATATATTACTTGAATTAATTAAATAGTGAATGAAGAATACACAAACCTAAATAAATAGAAGTTCTGGGCCAACTGACTCAAGCACAGAGCTCCCTGAGAGGAGGCCCATGAGCTCCCCTCCAGGTGTGCCCTTCTTACATCCCAAACACAAAATATCCCGCAAATCTGAGATGGCTGGCTGGCGATACAGGAGAAAAAGGACTGATGGGTTTTAGCTGGCTACAAGTTCAAGAGGAGCCAATCATTTAAAGAGGTCTAATCCAGAGACTGGAAGCAATGGTTGGCTGGGTTAAGGTCATATGACTTAGTGGTCAAAATCACAGGCTTTGGAAAAACCAGCCTTATATGAGCTGTCACTTACTAGCTGTGTGACTTCAAGCAAGTAAGGAAAAGAATTACACACATCCTGGAGGGTTTTTGTGTGGCTTCAATGAGCTCTTTTGTGTTAAGCACTTAGAACAAAGCACAGGATGAGTGCTAGCTGTTATTATCGTTATAAAGAGATGCAGATTGTAGTTTAAGAGGGAGCCTGAGGACAACAAGAAAAGCGTTGGAGACTCTGTTAGGTGAGGATTCCCTATAGCTTCCCCCCTGCCTAACTTTTAGAGGGACAACTTGATGTTAGCCTGGGAAAAGAGAAGGCCAATTTTGGCAAAAACAACTATTAATGCTAATACCATTAACAAATGCTGACATTTATTGAGCATCAACTATGTGCCAGAAAGTATACAAAACATCTTACATACATAATCGCATTCCATCCTCACCATCATCAGGCGAGACAGACTTTATTATCTGTATTTTGCAGAAGAAACAGCTCAGAGGAATTACTATGTTGAACCATGTGAAAATGCTGTTACTCAACACAATTTTTCACCTATGAACAAATAACAATTTGGAATAATTTAATTTCAGAGGCAAGTAGCACAAGCCAGTTCTTAGCAGAGCCAGGTTTCGAGCCTGCACCCTGATGCGTTTCATGCTGATGAGAACACGCCTGCAGGGATGACCAGGGAGGGCACCCAGACAACACACTGAGCCATATGAGAGAAGAGAAGATACCAGAAACACATGGCGTCTATCTCGGACTTTTTCATGTCGTTTGAAAGAGCGCTGGAATCATTCTAAATTATTCTAATGGAGTCACAGGGATGAATCCAGGTTTGTAGGACCCGATGCAGAATCACTTTGAAGGATCCTCTTTTAAAAAAATAAAATCGAAATGATTATTTTTCACACCATCTCTTCATATGATCTTACAGATCCTTAGTTGCGATGGCTGCCTCTCCTGAAACTGCAAGGCTGTAGTCAGACTTTATGAGCATGAAATGCATCAGGGAGCAGAGCGTGAAGGCACTAGAGGCTGCACACCTGTGTGCATCTATGCATTCATGCACTGCCCCCGTGCAGAGACAGGTGCAGAGCCCACCTCCACCCTGCACCCAGGTCTGCTGCAGCTGAGGCAGGGGCCCTGGGGAGGAACTCCATCGCTTTAATAATATCCAGTGCATCTCCCTTGAAAAGTTGGTGCCTGTTGAAAGGTCTCTTTACCCACCAGTGTGTTCCCTCAATATTTCCTCACCCTAACCCCCATCCAGCCTGCCTGCCCTCCCTTTCTGCACACCCTGCCTCTTCTTTCATCACCTCACAGTGCATCTCTCCTCCCTGAACACTTGAGCACAGACTCAGGCTTCCTCTTCTTATTACTTTCAGAAAATTCTGTGGGTGGAAAGAAATTTAATCGGTAATAATAATGCTTTCTATTTTTAGAGCTCCTGCCTTCTGAGCAACCCGAAGAATGCCACAGCTATAACAGAATCAGTGAAAGGGTTGAAAGGATCTTCCAAAGGTCTTCTAGGAAAGTCTCCTGCAGTGAGCAAAACTTTCCTGAAACCTACTTTGGGCAGGTTGTCACCTCTCTTAATGTGATCCTGGAATCACTCTCAGCTCAATGTCTGGTAATCTCGACCTTCAGAATCTCTCTCCACCTCCAGCCAGACCTCTTCTTTTCATCCTCTGCTCTAATTCCTCTCTCCCTGGAATGGGCGCAACAGACTCCCGATGTTCTCCCAGCCACTAGCCTCTCGTCCAACACTCTACCGACCCGTACGGTGAGCTTGATGAACACAGCTCTGAGCAGACTTGGAATGCAGGGTCAGATGTGCAAAGTGTTGTGGGGACACAAGTGGGGAAGGGGGTTAAGGGAAAGTGTCACAAATTGGAATTTGAAAGATCATAGGAGGTCACCAAATAGAGTGGCAGGGAGGAGATGTGGCCGGCAAAGGACGTGGTGAATGCAAAGCTTTGAGTCCTACGGTACCTGGTTGTTTGGGGCACAGTAAGTAACAAAGAGTGGAGGGAGTGGGGTGCAGGCAGAGAGGAGCTAGCGGGGAGTGGAAGGGAGGGTAGGGTACGATGGGGAGCCAGGCCCCTTCCTAATGACAGTGGGGTGGTGGGGTTTGGGGAGCCACAGAAGAGGCCTTGGGCAGAGTTCATTTGAAAGACACTGATCCCAAAAAGAAGAGACACATATCAGAGAGGAAGGCACTAAAGGAAAACACAACAACGCTGCCGTCTCACCCATGACCTGGGCTCCAAATTCCTTAAACTCTCCAACCCCCCAGCCGATCTCCCACACCCATGTATACCCCTCCCCTTCTGTAGTGGAAATATTGATAATCCTAGTTACCATCGCAGTTTCTAAACTACAAGACAGTAACGAGTCTCAGATTTGGAGTTAAAAGGCTGGTTTCACATCCGCTCTGTGTGTCTGGGCTCCCTGATGTGCCCCTGCTTCTTACACAGCCTCCTGGAGTGGTGGAGACCATCGCAGGGAATAATGCATGTGAAATAACTAGGGCAGTTCTGGCACATAGACAGTGTGCAGTCAATGCAATTTTAATGTAAATTTTGTTTTCTTTGAGATCATGTCTACATTCCCCGTGAGTTCCATGCCCCCAAACTTTCAGGGAGAAGCTGTCTTTGACAGGCAAGGGACATTGTAGACTCTGGTTAACGGCTCTGCTGACACCGCTCCAGCGGGGCTTTGCTTGGATTTTTCCAGCCTGGAGCTGGGAAGGGCTAACACTTACAGAGAAGGCTGGGCTCACGCAGAAGCCTGGGGCATTGTGCGTGCACGTGTGCGTGTGCAGTCCTGCCTGTGTGTCAATACTGCTGATGGTGAAGGGAGGAGGGAAAGGGATGGAAAAAGCCAACGAATGCAAAAAGGAAGTGGAGAAAAATTCAGCCATGTAAGAAGGTTAGAGTAGACCAGAGAGAGGGGATCAGGGCTCCGCTTGTCCAGGGCTCCATGGACACCTGGGTGGGCACACGCGGAGAGCAGGGAAGATGGCAGCACGTCCCACCCTCTCTGTGGAATCTCCCACTCGGGCCGCTCAGGCCCAGATGGAGTCCACTCTTAGTGCACTACCTCCAAGCCGGGAAAATTCTCCAAGGCTTGGGGCTCGGGGTGGGGTGGAAGGAGGGGTATTCTGGGATCTGCCAACAGTTTCCAGGGCTTCTTCCGAGGACAGGCTCTCTGAACGCATGCTTTTCCATGACATCACTGTCAGTGACCTTTGGGGTCCAGCAGGGTGGAGTCCGAGTGGAAGGGGACAGGCCACAATTCTTTGGCCATCACAAAGGTTGGGATTGTGAGCTGCCCAGAGCTGGAGAGCAGCCTCAATGAGGACAATGTCTCGCTGGATTGGGAATGGCTTCCCTGCCCGAGGATATCGCAGGACTATAGTGGACCAGTTGTTTTTGCTTTTTTCTACATTAAGAAGCACATTGTTAAGCATGGAGGCTGTGTGTGTCTGTGTGTGTGTGTAGAAGTATAAAGAGTCTTGGAAAATTAAATTTGCTTTTAGAACAAGTGATGATGATGTGGAGAGGAAAACTTACAGCCCAGCCAGTGAGAGAAGTGAGTTTCTGCTTTTTGGAAGCCTGGAGACTGAAGGGGGAAGGGAGGGGAGAAAGGAGAGGAGGAGGGGAAGACTTCTGGGGATATTTCGAGAACACCAAACAGCATTGGAAGAGATCAATATGCCCAATGAGTTCAAAGCTGATTACAGCCAAACAAACACAGCCAACTGCCCTGTGTTCACTTAAAGTAATAGCCTTAAACACCAGAAGGAAATAACTCAATTACCTTATTGATTTGGGATTTCAGCCACCTCCCTCCACATCCAACACACATGAAGACCACAACAGACCCACACATATTTGGTTTTGTTTTGCTTCTTAAACAAAACAAAAAAACCCAAAAAACTAATGTAACTGGCATGACCTGCTCTGCCAGCTTGGAAAAAAAATAAAATGATATCTAATTTCCATAGGCACATTAATCACTCAAGTTGTCACCTGCCCGAATTGAAGAATGGCCAGTATCATCTCCCTTGGGACCTCGTCTTCCACAACTAAAGAGCCCCAGGTGCTCACTCAGCCCAAATTGGTTAGTGGAGAGAAATAATTGAGAAATGTGATCAGCTCACCAGCCCCGCCCCACCCCCATTTCCTGCTGCTGTCCCTTCTGGGCCCTGCCGCGTGGTGCTGCTGATGAAAGCACGCAGTCCCGCGCAGATTGATGTCTTGTCACTGCCGGGCCAGTGCCTGGTAGCCCAGACCCCTACTTAGGCAGCAGGGTTTCCTGAGGGAGGACAGTCCTGCAGTGCTAGTATTCACCCACTCACTCATCCGTCTACACTCATGTGAGCACCCGTTGTCCCAAAGCCATGTCCTCACATCGGGAGGGGATTTTCAATGACGGCCTGAAGCAGCCCTCCCTGGAGATCGGCCCTTGATGCTTTCTCTCACCAGCAGACCTCAGCCAGGGCCTTCAGGACTCTCATAAGCATCCAGTCCCAATGACTCGCAAAAAGCTCAACGGAGACTGGAAACAATCCCAGACACTGTCTAATCCCACGTCGCACTGCTAGCCTGGAGAATGTTGCCTTTGCAGGGGTGGAGGTGAGGTGAGGCTGAGGCCAGCAGGTCTCTGTTCAATACGTGCAAAACCTCAGAAGGTGTGTGTGGAAAGGCAGTTCTTGAAGTCACCCCATTGTCACTCTCCAGCAAAGCTACCCCTGGGCCAGTACCTGGCTGCGGAGAAATCCCATGTGTCTGCCTCTGCTCTGAACGTCCCACATCCCAGCAACCCCAGTTTGTCGTGGGCAAACTGGGACAGTCAGTCACCCTAAACTCTGCTCTCATTACCCCTTCTTTATCCTGTATTTTCAAACTCTCCCTCTCAACTGGCTCCTATCAGCTGAAACCGTTCCCAGATTTAAATTTTTTTATTTAATTTTATTTTATTTCAGGTATTACAGGGGTACAAACATTTTGTAAATTGCTTTTGTGCAGGTTGAGTCAATGTTATAAGTGTGCCCATCCCCCAGAGAGTGTGCTTTGTACCTGTTAGGTGTGAATTTACTGGTCCCCTCCTCCTCCCTCCCACCGGCTGGATTTCCGTTGAGTTTTATTTCCATATGTGCACATAAGTGTTGATCGATTAGTTCTAGTTTAATGGTGAGTACATGTGGTGCTTGTTTTTCCATTCTTGTGATACTTCACTTAGAAGAATGGTCTCCAGTTCCATCCAGGTCAATACAAGAGGTATTAGTTCCCCATTTTTTTATGGCTGAGTAGAACTCCCTGGTATATAATACCGCATTTTATTAATCCACTCATGGATTGATGTCCCAGATTTAAATTTTAGAAGTCCCTTGATCCAACGTTTCTCCCTCCACCCTCCTGCCCTCCCCTTTTCTCCTCCCCTGCCTTTGCCTTCCCCTCTCTCTGCTGTTCTGTCCTTTCCTGCTTTCCTTCTCTCAAAAACAGTCACACACACACACACACACACACACACACACACACACACACACACGCCCGAGTGCAGTGCCCTGGGTGGGAAAGGTCACAGCTCTACACCTTCCTTGGTGGCCACATGGCAACATACTGGACTGTGACCAAGACAGACTCCAGGTGTGGCACAGCCTGGTGACCGAGGCCCTGGGGGGGCAGGGTGGGAAGCAGGGAGCCAGGCAAGACCAGGCTGTTATTGCCAGAAATGCCCACACCCCCGCAACTCTCTGAGTGGTTGGTGGGAACAGCCCAGACTTCTCCCCAAGGCCTGGGGACTCCAGGTACCCAGCTGCAGAGGCAGAGGACACCCCAAACCCAGCTCATGAGGTGTAAGAGGGGCATCTGTTCTGCCACTTCGGATGACAAGGTCACCAGGACCTGCCCCTGCCCCCACCCCCACCCCAATCTGCCTCTTTCTGAAGGAAAGGCTCTTAGGTTATGGGAGCTGCTTCTTACATGTGCATGCTCCATCTTCCGTGTGGTCGCAGGAGCTTTGTGAGTGGTTTCCGGGAGACCCTTTATTTCTCTGACACTGAAACTGATAATGCGGTAGGTACTGAGGAAAGGGAAAGAAAGGGATCAGAAAATTATTAAACACCTACTAAATGCCAGGCACTGTTCCAGGAGTTATAAGATACAATGGTGAGTAAGACTGAGATGTTCCCTGCCCTCATGAAACTTACATTCTAGGAGGAAACAGACAACACATATGTACACAAATAACATTAAGAAGTACTAGGAAGGAAATTAATCAGGTGTTATGATACACAACCATGTTGGAGACTTCCTTAGGGTGTGAGGAAGGTCTCTCTGAGAAGGTGACATCTTGAGCTAAGACCTGAACATTGGAGTGGGGACACAATTTGGGATGGAATTTAAAGTCATGCTCATGACAACCCTATAATGCCCGTGTTATGATCACCTGCAAGGCACCGTCAAGAAATCAAGGCTCAGGCTGAGCGCGGTGGCTCACGCCTATAATCCTAGCACTTTGGGAGGCCGAGGTGGGTGGATCGTTGAGCTCAGGAGTTCGAGACCAGCCTGAGCAAGAGCAAGACCCCCGTCTCTACTAAAAAAATAGAAAGAAATTAGCTGGACAACTAAAAATATGTAGAAAAAATTAGCCGGGCATGGTGGCACATGCCTGTAGTCCCAGCTACTCGGGAGGCTGAGGCAGGAGGATCGCTTAACCCCAGGAGTTTGAGGTTGCTGTGAGCTAGGCTGATGCCACGGCACTCTAGCCAGGGCAAGCGAGTGAGACTCTGTCTCAAAAAAAAAAAAAAGAAATCAAGGCTCTGAGAGATGAGGTAACGTGTCCAGCAGCAGGGTTCAGACCAAAGTGACCAGCACCGAGGCTAGGCTGTCTTCGTTACTTTTCCTTGCTTGAAGGACCTGCACCTTCATTCTGAATACTAAAAAGCACCTGGGAAGCCGTTGCAATCTGGGTTTACGGATTT
>CAUYSK010000906.1:0-31211 GCA_963575035.1 Avahi laniger
GTAAATAGATATAAAACTTGTTGGAATTGGTCCTTGGAATCTCGGAGCCCTCGACTCATGCCCATGGGAGGAGACGCCGGCGTCCCAGAGCGTTCAGTGGCTCAAGGTTTGCCCACAGGTGCAGAGGTCAGAGGCTTCAGCTGTACTAACTGTCCTTTTGTGTTTAAATGCTTTTTTCCTCTCATCAAAAGGACTAGGCTATGCTGAAAACTAAACAAGGCAATAATGTAGAGTAAGGCTGAGAGGCTGAAATAGAAGAAAAGAAGTACTTAGGAAAAGTTCCTGGGCACTATTGCTTTCTCAATGTACAAATTGATGGGATTTGCATTTGGAGAAGGAGAAGGAGGAAGAAGAGGAGAAGGAGGAGAGAACAAGAGCCGCTAAAGCACAAGGCTGTTATCCTCCACTGCCAAGTCTGGGACAATCCTAGGGTGGAAGGTGACGAATTCATGTACTTTCCTCAGTCTGTAACTGTTACGACCCATTTGCTGTTAATTTCCTAGACAACGATTACTGCTCATATCTAAAATCTTTAAATTCTCACATGTAAAAATAAATATTAAAAACTTGTTAATTTTGGGAACAGGAGGCAAAAAAAAAAAAGAATCTGTGACACAATGGAAAAGAACTAAATGAAGAGAAAGATATGGTATGAATATTTTGATTAAGGAAATAATTTCCTATAACAAAAATTAAACTACCCATTAATTCCATGTGTTTTAAGTAACATGATGAGAGCTTCTATATTTATGTCAAACAAATTAGTTTTCCAAATATAAAGGTCACTCATTTCAATAGTTGAATTTTCTTACTTTTTCCAATTATCAGAGCAATGCATGTGGAAAATAAGAAATAATAAAGTCCCATTATGGTAATTATATAACATATTACAAGAAACTCAAGGAAAAAATCTCTTGGGAAAGTCAATAAACAGGCAGCTCAATGAAATGAATATTACCTTTGTGTTACTATCTAGGCAATATATTTTTTTAATTTGGAAATGGGAAAATTAGCTTTAAAGACAGTTTATTTTCTAAAGATGACTTTACTCAACAATTGCCAAATAATTAAATTTATAGTGATACATGCTCATCCAAATGGTCTCAGGCCCACCATCTGCCCTGCACACCATTTGGAATCTGAATGGCTATTTTCAGAATGAAAATGACCACAGACTTCCTGCCACAGGCTGCCAGGCTTGCCTCCTCACTCCTGGAGCTTGAGAGGCAGGCTGATGACCCTGAGCTAATTCCTCCGTGAGTTGCAAAGAACCTGATATCCTTAATACAGGCAATATGTTGGGTCAAAGGGTGCTCATATTGTAACACATACAATCTAATTTCTCAGGTAAGAACTTTAATGAAATTTTTGAAAACATATGTCAATAGTTAGTGCTAGACATACTGTTCTTTGAGGGCATTAAGCCAAACACGTCTCTCAAAAGCCAAATTTACTACAGCTCAGGTGACACCCAGTTTCAGCAAGCAATTGGCAATGTGAAACAAATGGGGACAGAGTTCTTGTTTAAAAATTCACAGTTGGCCGGGGCGCGGTGGCTCACGCCTGTAATCCTAGCTCTCTGGGAGGCCAAGGCGGGCGGATTGTTTGAGCCCAGGAGTTCAAAACCAACCTGAGCAAGAGCGAGATCCCGTCTCTACTAAAAATAGGAAGAAATTAATTGGACAACTAAAAATATATAGAAAAAACTAGCCGGGCATGGTGGCGCATGCCTGTAGTCCCAGCTACTCGGGAGGCTAAGGCAGGAGGATCGCTTGAGCCCAGGAGTTTGAGGTTGCTGTGAGCTAAGATGACGCCACGGCACTCTAGCCTGGGCAACAGAGTGAGAATCTGTATCATAAAAAAAAAAAAAAAAAAAAATTCAGAGTTCACAATCTTTCTAAAGGAGATCAATAAAATCCAAGTAATTATGAAACTGTGATTACAATAAATTGAAGGCATTCTATTGCCATATACTCTCTTAACTGGTCTGCAGGTG
Organism: Avahi laniger; assembly: GCA_963575035.1. Classification (NCBI taxonomy): domain Eukaryota; kingdom Metazoa; phylum Chordata; class Mammalia; order Primates; family Indriidae; genus Avahi; species Avahi laniger. Next base: position 1,997 of record CAUYSK010000906.1, read on the forward strand.
AGTCAAACCTTATTGCTGGGTTAGAAAAATTGAATAGAATACTGACTGTGAATTGACTTTGTAAGGGCAGGATCCCATTCAAGCTATGGAAGGTGGATGGTATTTTAAATTTATATCCTCAAAGTATCTAAGTCAAGTCAGGCCTCCTATAAATAAGAACTGGATTGAAAAGCGAGTCACTGCCACCCTCTCCAACACACAGCAGTCACATAAGCATTAGCTTAGTCTTTACTTCCTTCTGCCGTTCCCTTTCTCTCCATGACTGCATGTGGCCAACAAGACCACAACTCCTAAGTTGGCTGGACTTCATGGGTCCAGTGCCTACAACTGTTTATTTGAATCAAACTCTCAGTATCCCAACTCCAAATTCCAGACTTAGCAAGGTCAGGTGTCCATTCGTGGTCCACTCGGCCACAGCATGGAGAATGAAGGCATGTGATACAAAGGACACCCCTTCCAGGGATTAGGGGAAGCCAGAGACCCCAAGGGTGTACACAGGGAAGAGATCACTGGCATCTTTACCACAAAGGCTTTCATTCTTCATGGTCTCACATGTCCGAGTCTTTGCACTTAGTTCCCAGCACACTATAACATTTGTCAACGATTAGCCCATGGGTGAACACACGGTGGTAGTCATCAGCCTTGGCATTGCCTATGGGACTCTTGCTAATGATGTGAAATTCTTTCTATATCCTCTATAGTTACCACAATGGAAGATCAAAATATCCCAAGACTCCCAAGTCAGTCTTCTTAAAATAAATACATAAATAAAAAAAAATAGCTTTGCTGCAAGCAGAAGAAATTATATACGGTTACTGTTACATGCATGCAGAATAAAAACAAATAAGTGTGCATTGGTAAGGCAATGACTTCCTATATTCTTTGTTTCTGACTATTTCTGCTCCACTCCTGAAGTCAGTTTTTCTCTTTCAAGTACCAAAATGTTTCTCCATCTGATCCGAGTTGACTTGTGATTTTCTATCCCTCTTACTCTCTGTTTGCTGTTCTTGACGATTCTGGAGCAAGGTCTTTTCTGATTTCCAGATCATCACACAGATCCCTGAGTTCTCCTTGAGCCATTCTTCATAAGGTCCAGAGCCACCCTCCAATCAGCTTGTTCCCTTATTCATTACAGCTCCTATTCACCAACGGCAGTAAACTCTTTTATTACCAACAATAATTCTGGGAGTAATTAAGTACCTGATTACTGGTCTGGAGAGTAATTACAGGGAAATTCAAATTTTGTCTTTAATTGATTGGTACTCATGTTATCAGGTCAGCATCATCATAAACGGCTCTGAAAATATTTTGTTATAATAAATGTGAGCAGCGGTTCTACTCTTCTCCCTAAATATTTAAGCAACAAAATCCTTCAGACTATTGGGCCAAAGGAGAGAAAAACAAGGCAAAAGATCCTTTTTGCCCTAAATAGTCCCAGATTGTGGGTGAAAAAAATCTGAGAATAAATAATAGATACTGTATCAAGAAATGGCAACTAAGAAAGTAAGTTATTTTCCTGTGTCAAAGCAACACTATTATATTCGGCACCTCAAATAATAATGATTTAAAGTAAAACAGAGTCCATTTATTTATAAACACTACTCATTAATGGTGCTTTATGCAGACCCTATGTAGGACAATTAAAATTAAAATTGTATCCCTTCAACACCATAGACGTAATTGCAAATGGAATGCATAATAAAGATAAATGATCACTCATAATTTTTAGGCATCTTGAATACATTCCATAACATTTTAACTAGCTAAAAGCATTGTGCCTTTTTCTACCCACTTGATTGATAGTTTAGCTGACCTATCTCGTTTCAGTCAGAATGTTGAACATGCCATTCCCCTATCTTCTAGCATCCAGTGTTGTTCCTAAGTGTATGTGTGCAATTTTGAATCCTACTCATTTTTTTTCCACCTTGGAAAATTTTGAGAATTTCTCTTTGTCCCCAGTGTTCTAAAATTTCATGGTGATCTGAGTGGATTAATGAAATGTGGTATATGTATGCCATGGAGTACTATTCAGCCATAAAAAAGATGATGATCTACCTATTGTATTATCCTGGATGGAGCTGGAGCCCATTCTTCTAAGTGAAGTATCACAAGGATGGAAAAACAAACATCACATGTACTCACCACTAAGTTGGTGCTAATTGATCAACACTAATGTTCACATACGGGAAGTAACATTTCATATGGCATCGGCTGGGTGGGAGAGGGGAGGAGGAGATGGGTATATCTACACCTAACAGATGCAGTGTGCACTATCCAGGGGATGGACACACTTGTCGGTAGGTGCAAAGGCAATTTATGTAATCAAAGTGTTTTTATCCCCGTAATACTCTGAAATTTAAAAAAAATTAAAAAATATATGTATAAAAAAATTCATGGTGATATACCACAGTGTGGATTCTTTTCTCATCTTTCTTTCTGAGGTCCTATCAATCTGGTAATTTATACCCTTCAGGTCTGACATATTTTCCCGATTTCTCTCTTCAGTTGTTTATTCCCTTTCTATTTTCTCTGTTCTCTTTCTGTGTACCCTATTACCTCAGTAGGGAACCTACTGCACTTACTAATTTTCTTACAACTTATCTGCTATTTTTTGTCTCTTTGGTTGTGTTACTCCTAAAATTTCCTCAAATATATCTTGTAAAAATTCTATTGAATTTTTGATTTCTTATCTGATAGTTTTCCTTTCCAAGAATTCTACTTTGTTTCTTCAATATTCCTTTATTAGAGCATCCTTTGCAGTTTCATTTTTGGAATGTATTTTCCCATCTGTTTGGGTATATTAATTATAATTTTCTTATTTTACTTTGTTCTTTACATTTTTTATGTGCCCAGTTTTCTTAATTTCTACTCATTTGGTTTGACCTGCACATATTAAGAAGCTTCCTCAAATACCATTTATCCTTGATAATCTGCACACTTTAAGAGCGAGGCACTAAAAGGTCGAGGAGATGCTCTATGTGTAGGTAGGACTCGTTGACTGCTTCAGTAGTGGTGGATTTGAAGGATCTGTTTCCCTGGGCCCCACAATTGTCAAAATCTGTAGACACTTTCTCTTGGACGGGTAAATTTCACCAGTGAGGAACCCTCCAGTTCTTACCTAATAATCTGTCAGTATCATCAGAGCCGATTTAGGAAATAAGAACAAGGGGATTTCATGACACAATATGTAGATTTTTATTTAATATCTGTTCTTCTGTTTTTAGTGGTGCCCAAATTCAAAGTCTGCCTGGTTTAACTTCTCCAGAAACTAAACTTCTAGTCTCCTATCATCACGTACCCGGGGCTCCGCAAACTGTGGGAGGGGATCAAAGGATCTGACCGTTTTTATATGGACTTTCAACTAAACCTTAGGCTTTCTCAAAGACCCCTCTGCTTCTTTTCAGGAGTACATAAAATTCCTAAGTCTTTCTCGGGTTCTGCAGCAGGACTTGGCTCACTTTTGCGTTTCTCTCATTGCTGGCTTGGGTTTCAGCTTCCTCTGGTCTTTTAAACCTGTTACCATTCATCTGTCTGGGTGATAGATTAAAGACAGCTGTAAATTTTTTACCCCACTTGTTCTATTGCGACTACTACTTGACTAACAAAATATGGCACTAAGGGAGCTATCTCAATTGTCAGACCCAGGCCTTCACAGAGTGACAGCCTTTATATCTTGTTTCATGGACACTCATTCTAGGAGCCCTGAGCTGCCAGGTGTGTAGTCCATCCTCTGTAGGAGAGGCAACGTGGTGGAGGTCTGACTGAGCCCAACTTCCAGCTGTCCCTGCTATGGTGTGCAAGTAAAACTATCCTGGATATCCAGCTCAGCCAAGCTGCCAGACAAATAGCACCGAGTGGCCACAGTCAATGCCATATGGCAGTGGTCTCCAAACTTTTTGGTATCAGGGACCAGCTTCATGGAAGACAATCCTTCCAAGGATGCGGTGGTTGGGGGAGGGGATGGTCCTGGATGACCCAAGCTCACCACATTCATTGTGTTGTCAGACCTGGCTGCCAATGACAATCTGCACTTGTAGCTGCTCCCCAGTGCCAGCACCACTGCCCCAGCTCCACCCGAGATCATCAGGCACCAGACTCTCACAGGGAGAGCACACCCTAGTTCCCTCCCTTGTGCAGTCTGCAGTAAGGTTCACGCTCCTATGAGAATCCAATGCCACTGCTGATCTGACAGGAGGTAGAATCCACGCGGTGATGCCAGCCATGGAGAGCTGCCGCAAAGATGAAGCCTCCCTCGCCCACCTGCCGCCCACCTCCCACCGCGCAGCCCGAGGTGGGTGGGGGGGTGACCCCTAACAGGCCACAGACTAGCACCAGTCAGCGGCCTAGGGGTTAGGGACCACAGCCATATGGAGTGAAAAAATCACCCACCTGAGCTCTGCCCAAATTTTTGACCACAAAAATTGTGAGGTATAATAAAACAGTTGCTTTTTTAATCCATTAACTTTTGGGTTAGTTAATTACATAGCAATACATAACCAGAACAATATGCATTCTCCCTTACAAATTATGTTGTATATTTTCCCCTGTCCTGGTCTTTCTTTTATTAGGGCTATGGCTTTTTAAAAAAAAAATCTCTATATTATCATTTTAGAGAGCTTTCAATGGAGGTGGTAGTGAATACATGTATGTTATCCATCATGCATAATGAGACATTGCCTCATTTACTCTTTAATCTCTTTTATATTCTGAATTATAATTTATTTTTGGTATATTTCACTATTAGGTTTTTGTTAGATTTTTCAAAACCTAAAGGAAAACTTCTGATGGCATAAGCTATCTCTTCCATTAATTACAATTCTATAAACCAAAGTAATTCTGATAAAACAATTACATTCCTTCTGGTCTACCGACACACTTGCAGTATTAAGATTGAGCCATATTTCTAACAAAGTTTAGCATTCATTATTCTTCCCAGAAAAGCTTATGACAGATAACAGCAATGAATTTAATGCCACATGTCAACTCATTTTACAGAACTAAAGACACTGTCCTTTTTTAAAATCTAGTTAAGGGAATGTCTGATCTCATCTTCCAGTCCAATTTCTGACAGGATCCATCAGTACTCAGTAAAAACTGAACCAAATTAATGCTTTCTGGCATGTGTTAGCAGACAGCAAGGTCATTCACTAGTGCATGAAATACACTAATACAGCATCACAAATAGACAGAAGTGTCACACTAGTGCTTCGGCCCAATCACTCTTGCACACTGCCCCCAGTTGTAATGCATGGCCCTATTCAGGAGTCTGGCATTAGGTGGGACTACGACCAAAAACAGGCACTTTACCTGATATTCTCTGAAAGTCAGCCCTGCTACAGACATGGCTAAACAGCAATTATAGTGATTTAGCAATTTATATGGCAGTAACTCCTTTACCATGAGCCTGATCGTAATAGAGAATCCAGGAGTGGAAGAAGAGAGAAGAAGGATAACTCTAGGTCCATCTCTACGTTAAGGTAGGTCATCAACAGACATTAATTCATGATCCCTTCTTACGTCCCCCTGAGGAACTATCTGATGAACACCGTATATGAAGCCAATTCAGAAGAGGGGAAAGAACAGTGGTTTCAGAGGGTGTGCTGCAGTCCAGTGCTTCTCAGACTTTAATGTGCACATAAATCACCTGCAGCTTTGCTACAATGCAGATCTGATTCAGTAGGTCTTATTGGAGGCTGGGATTCTGCATTTCTAACATGACCCCAGGGATACCAAGGCTGCTGGGCCACAGAACACACTCTGAGAAGTAAGACTATAGTTAGATGTTTATATATCTCTCTTCTCACATTAAATTCAGGACTTACCCACCTTCCCTGCTAAACCACGCATAACAGTGCCTTGCAAACCAAGTTCTCAATAATGTTCAAGAAACAAATTGGCATGAGTAGTTACCTATGAAGAGGAAAATTATCTGACTACATACACTTGGCTTCTTGAAGAAAAGCTAAGTATTTTTGAAATTTCATTTTCTGTTATTGTTTTTTTAAAAAAAAAACATGCCTATATAACTGAAGCAACTAGATAAAATAATCATTGAGAACTACATTAGGAGCTTTCGGTAATACAAAAAGGAAGTCATAGTCCCTGCTCTCTGATGGCTTATAATCCAATTAGGGAGCAAGGCATTAGCTGTGCAATATAGAATCTAAATATCAATTTTAAAATAATGTATTTTAAGATCAATTGCCAAATGATTGTTGTAGATGTTATGGAATATAAGTTTAGATAATGAAGTTGTAAATTACAGCTAGGGAAATCTGAATGAGTCTGGATAGATAGATCGATCGATTGTTCAATCAGCGGATTATAGAACCTTTTTTCCAAGAGGCACAAGGCGTTCTTGACATGCATAGACAAATGCAGATAGACAGAATTTAACATATTTTTATTTCATTAGCTTGACCTGTGCTGCAATAGACCCATTTATCCTATGGCACAGCTCCTAGCATAGTTTATGCCCCCTGTAAAAATAAGATACTATAATGTTCTACTGTAACTATTATGTTTCCATTTTTATATCAAAAATTCCCCTAGTAATAAGAAAACAGGCAGGTTTATTTATCCCGCAGGGCCTTTAAATTCAGTAGACAACATCTTGTATTGCCCTTAAAATTAATCACATCCCAGAGTGCCTCAAAGTGAACTTTAGCAAATAATGCAACTGTGATAAAATTAACACATAAGATTTACAATATATTCAAGGCTTCTGTTTCCCCCATCTCAGCACTTCTCTCCTAAATGGGATTGCACATAACTGCTAAGAGCAAAGGTGAGTTGCACTTCAAGGAATGTCAGTCTTACTAAAAGGAAACAGATATGTGACTTTCTTTCTTCTGGGACCACGGTAACAATCCTTAAGCAGACGGTAAAGCTGCAGTTAGATTTGCAGTAATGATTTGGGACAGGACACACAGGTTATCTAGCAGAATCAAATTTTCTCTTACTGGTGGTTTTTATAACAGGAAGATGGAATCATTTTAAATGAAAATAAAAATGTAGTTCATATTAATCAAAATCACTGCTGCTCAAAATTCTAAGATGCCAGAACTAGCCAAAGGAAAAATCCAAAGGAATACCCACCCTACCCTTTCCGTGGCCGTTCCCATCCCCATGACAATCTCTTCTCTCCTGCCCCCGCTGCAAGCACCTCCAGCTCACTTCCTGTGTCACTGTGTTCCCTTAGAACAAGGTCTGCTACCAGCAAGTGATCTATCTGTATCTTCAGGCTGGCTTCTCAAGGCAGAAGCATGGAGAATATGGGGCTCCTGGGGGAGTGTGTGCCAGTGGACACACAAAGTCTCAAGGCCAAAGTCGTGCCAGGCATTTAGAAAGTCAACTCGATTCAAGGGAGAAGACGACTTTCCTATTAAAATAAACACACAGGCAGAGTAGAATTTATGTTTCTCTTCTCCATAAAGCAAAGCTTCATATCTTTTTTTGTGCATGAAAAGGATAAGACACATTTCCATGAGTAACACTTACAGAAAGCGGTTCTCAGTAGGATATCAGAACAGTGGCAAAAGTTGATTCTGACCAATCTCTTAGGAGGGGGCTTTCTATTACCTCACCCTGTACCTCTAGCTACTCACTTAACCATAAACATTTAATATAGAAATCTATTTGCATCCAGGATTGAGAAGCAAGCTCCTTGAAAAGAAATATATCCGAATATAAATGATTTGGCTCAATAACAAAACGTTAAGTCACGGGCAAAGAGAAAGCCTAGCATTTCTCACAAGCCATCTGTCTTGACCCACTGACTCGTTTCTCAGTCCTAGCAATGTGTATGTGTGTGTGCGTGTGTGTGTCTTTTTATATATGATCTTTTCACTAAAACCTCTAAAGTCAAGGCAGCACCATTTTGGTACCCATGTGACAAAAAAAAAAAAAAAAAGAAAGAAAAAACCCAAAGTAGGAGAGAGAGACGCTCTTCTCACCTCTTCTGGGAGAAGCTGAATGTGGCTTGCAGGCCCCACATAGCATGGTACTGCCCTAGAACATCCAAGGGAAGCATTAGCACTTAGCGGTGGTGCCCTGTGGCTGTGCCTAATTGTGGGCTGTGGATACCAGAAGCAGATAGCAAAATGTCTTTACATAGCTAGCAATAGTTAAAAAGTAGATGTCCAGAAATGTATAGTAAACATATGAGGGGTAATGGAAATCACAAGATAGCAGGTAGTAAAAAAATCCTGCAGGTAGGAATAAAATAGCAGATGTAAAAAACATATAATTTACTGCAATTAATATAAGTAAATGTTTACCCATAAAGCTCATACAAGTCAGGAAAATATAAGTTTCATGTACATGCGGTTTACTGTCCCTTAACAACGTCCTGAATTAGAATGAATTGATTCATTCTTCCCAGAGCTACCTGAATGGACCCTGTGTATATCTTTTTATTCATTATACAGTTAGTAAAATATAGTTTTCTCCATTCGCAGCTGTCTATGTTGGCATATAAATGTGTTTGTAAATAAAAACTGCAAAATATAATTTCATATACAGAATTGATCGACTGTCGGCAATGAATTAAAAGCAGCATATAACATACTATTATCTGCCCAATAGCTGTGATCTTTTATCTCTGAGCATATTATCTGTAAGATATTCTCCAAGGGAGAATATTGAAGTTCTTTATAAAAGTACATTGAGGTCACGCTTTCCACACCCGCTAATTTGTTCCATGATTTTACCTAAGTATCTAATCAAGTCCTTCTTCCTAAATGGAAATTTCCACGGCCACCTTTGGCCATTATTTCCACACCTGAATTGCACTTTTTTAATACCATTCTTTGAAACGTCAGTCCCTTCTTTGTTCTATTTCATGCCCTCTTGCTTTTGAACTATTATATCCTTGAAGAGTTTCCTTTCATATACCTTTTCTACACTCCAAACTTTATCTGCATCAGTCATGTTCACCTTTCATTTCCTCTCAAGAATAAGTACTGACCTTATTTTTTTAGTCTCCACGAGGAGCTGTGACCTAAAGATCTTTTATGATCATGGCTGTCTTTATTGATGCTTCATTTCCATTCCTGTCACATAAGGTTCAGTATCATGCACAGAGTTCCAAGTGGGATGTCTTCCAGCCCTTTGAAGCGCTTTTATAATGATATGTACCAGCTATCCATTAACTTTCCTGATTGTTAAGATGCTGCTGCTTTCTTTTTGTTTCGTCTCACCTATAAATTTTGTTGCTAATATTACCTTAAGCATTATGATTTTCTTACAGATTTTTTTCCAGACTTTGGCCTAATTCTTTTCTTCACATTTTTTTACATGGTTTCTAATATATAACAAATGCAATCACAAATACACTTTCTTTAGTAAAAAAAAATCAATACAATAATTACGCTCTCAAAATATGTTGTTTGCCTAATTAAGTCAACTTACATAAATATTTTTCTCACCAAAATAACACTTAATGGTCCTCTACATCTGTGGTCCCTAACTGTACAGGTCTGTGGCCTGTTAGGAACCAGGCTACGCATCACCACCTGAGCTCCCACCTCAGACGCCCACCTCCAGCTCGGTGCAAAAATTGTCTTCCATGGAATTAGCAAGCAGGCTGCACAGTAGGAGGTGAGCGGGGGAGAGCCAGCTAAGCTTCATCTGTATTATCTGTATGTACAGCCGCTCCCCATTGCTGGCATCACCACCTGAGCTCAGCCTCCCTCTCCTCCTCCCCCATACATGGAAAAATTGTCTTTCACGAAACTAGTCCCTGGTGCCAAAAAGGTTGGGGACCACTGCTCTCTATATTTGTCGCAAATGAAGAGAGAGCTAGGTAAAAGGGAATGAATGGAAACAGTAGCACAGAATTTTCTCTGCTACTGGAAAGGGAACCCAAAAATAAACTATATTACTGAATATGAACTAGTAGAGTCAACTCTATATGAAGAGCATATTGTGTAGATGTTTCTGGAAGTATTTATGTGACCTGAAAATGTTTATACAGCCTACAAAACTACAGAATTTGCAGCTAAGCAATAAACTAAAAACTGAGAGAATCTATACTTTATTATCAACTTTGGCTTTTGATACTTTGATTGGCTTCCTTTTGGTTTGTTATTTTGCAGCTCTGAAAATTAGGTAATGAAAAATACTGAAGCAAAAATCAAGGTCACAAACAAGTTGTTTACACAAGTGAAACGAGAAGTCATAGCAGCCACGTATGTACTGCAGATAACTCTTTGCCTTTTTATCTCAGACCACTGCCGACTTTGCTTTCCCTGTTTTACATTTCAAGAAAAATGCCAATTACTGAACTCTGAGGTGTGTCCTCTTCTTTCTCCTTCCTCACCAATTACCCTGAAACTAACATGCTCAAAATTATTTATCATGCCTGTATCTTATCTGCAGTGTCCAAAACAGAGGAAAAGAAATCCCTGGGCATTGTCCTAAAACCACAGCAATAGGCCACTAGCATAGGTAAAACAAGAACAAGTCAGCAAAGGTAAAAACAAACAGCCCATCTCCCTGCTTTCTTTCTTTTGTATGGATTTACCTTTTCTTCTTATTCTTCCCACCCCCAACCATGATTCTCTAAGTAAGTTCCTACAGAGATATACCTCTTTGTGATGGAATCCACTTCTGTCATTCTGGTGAACTTTCTCTGGTGAACTTGTAGGAGAGGGGGCATGTCTTATTCCTATTCATAACCTCAGCATGTAGCAAAATGCTCATCACATAACAGGAACTCAAAAATGCTAAACGAATAAAATATAATGGAAGCATGCTTGCTACGGTCTGAAGGTCTCCCCCAAAATTCTTATGTTAAAATCCTAATGTCCGAGGTGATCATATTAGGAGATGGGGCCTTTTGGGATATGACTAGGCCATGAGCCCTCAAAAAATAGGCCCAAGGGAACTCCTACATCCCCTTCCACCACGTGAGGACACACCAAGGCGCCATCTGTGAACCAGGAAACAGCCCCTCACCAGATACCAAATCCCCCAGTTACTTGATCTTGGACTTCCCAGCCTCCAGAAGTGTGAGAAATAAATTTCTGTTGTTTTTAAGCTACCCAGTTTATGGTATTTTGTTATAGCAGCCTAAATGAACTAAGATAAATCATGCTTACATTTGACATCTTACAGGCAAATTATTGTAAATTATGCCAAATATAGGTAATAAAATCATTTTATATGACTTATTTCTCTCCACATGGTTGATGATCATGTTTTAAACATTAAGACTTCTCTCACTTGTGCAAACTCCAGAGAAACACAAGCTGATGTTGGTATAAATAACACAGTGGTTAATAGTGCTAACTCTGAAGTCAAACTGTCTGGATTCCAATCCCTGCTCCATCACTGACCAGCTGTTGACCCTAGGCAACCTAATTAATTATTCTATGTCTCCATTAATTCATGTGTTATAATCACCACCTACTTCATTAAGTTTTATGAGTATCAAATGAGATAATATTTACCAACCATTTTAAATAGCACCTGACACATGATAAGGATTGTAGAAATAGAAATGTTAGTTTTTAAAAAGTTGTCTTCTAGCTGGGCATGATGGTGTGTGCCTGTAGTCCCAGCTACTCAGGAGGCTGAGGCAGGAGGATCGCTGAAGCCCAGGAGTGTGAGAGTAAAAGTGACTGTGATCATGACTACGAATAGCCAATGCACTCCATCCAGGGCAACATAGTGAGACCCTGTCTCTCAAAAAGATTTTGTTAATAAAAATAAACAAAAGTTGTCTTCGGAGATGTTATTTCACTTAGCATAATGTCCTCCAGGTGTAAAGAAGGATCTTTTTGGCCACTAAATATATAAAAGGATGATCAATCTCACTAGTAGTCAGATAAAAGCAAATTAAAATATATTGAGCTGTAATCCTAGCACTCTGGGAGGCTGAGGCGGGCAGATTGTTTGAGCTCAGGAGTTCGAAACCAGCTTGAGCAAGAGCGAGACCCCGTTTCTACTAAAAATAGAAAGAAATTAATCGGACAACTAAAAATATATAGAAAAAATGTAGCTGGGCGTGGTGGTGTATGCCTGTAGTCCTAGCTACTCGGGAGGCTGAGGCAGAAGGATTGCTTGAGCCAGGAATTTGAGGTTGCTCTGAGCTAGGCTGACGCCACGGGACTCACTCTAGCCAGGGCAACAGAGTGAGACCCTGTCTCAAAAAAAAAAAAAAAAAAAAATATTGAGATACCATCACATATCTACAAGATTGTCAAAAATAATAGAAGCCAAGCAATATCAAGTGTTAGTGAGGATGTTAAGCAAAGAAAAGTCTCATACATTGTACATGGTAAAGTCATTTTGGATAACAGTTTGGCATTAGTTAGGAAAGTGACAATGCACAAACTCTGACTGAAGGGAAAACTGAATTTTAGAAATCTTAGTCTAGTCAAAAGAAGGTAGGAAAAGAGAAAAGAACCATGTAAAAAGGACAAATAAAAACTATAAAATAAGATGGAAGGATTAAAGTCAAAAATGTCATCAATTACCCATAAAATTGAAATTTAAATGTTTAAATATATCAATAAGGAAAGATGATCATGTCGGATTTTTTAAACTGGTCAGCTATATGCTCTTTAAAAGACACACAATGATTAATATAAAGATATAAAATATATTAATATCAGACAAAGGTCAATTGTAAGGCAAAAAGAATTATCAGGATTTACTACAAAATGATAAAACAATTTCTATTTAAAAGGAACATCTAACATTTCCAAATATGTGTCCTCCAAATAATATAGTTCCTATGGCAAAGAAGCCAGCTATCCATCAAACCAGGAGCTGCAGCAGACAATATTTTCCAGTTTCCCCTTGGTTAGGTGAGGCCATTTGACCAGATCTCACCAACGGATGTGAGTGAAAGTTTGTGTTTAATTTCCATGTCCAGAGGATTGTCCTATACACATACAATCATTTACTTAGCCATTCACATTTATTCAGTGCTGATTATGATTGTTAGAGATACTGAGGTATTACAACACAGTCCCAACCCTCAAAGAGTTCTTTGATTCTGGAGAGACAGAACAATGAGCAAGCACAGTGCAATGATAATTGTTATAATATATTGGAGGCATGTGCAAAGAACTACGGAAACCAAGAGAAAAGAGTGCTAAGTCTACCTACGGAAATTAGGCATGGCTTCACATCCATCAGAGGAACCGATGTTTGAGCCAATTAATGAAAACAGAAAACATGAAGAGATGGAGACGCCATCACAGTCGAAAGTATGAGGGTTTATGGCTGGTTTGGAAAAAAGCAAGTAATTCAGTATGACCAGAACACATGGCCAGGAGAAGGGGATCTGACCTAGGGCAGTGGCAAAGAGGAGACAGAAAAGAGACTGACCCAGCAGAATTGATGCAGCAAATGCAAATGAATGACTCACTGTGGAGTAAGGAAGAAGGTGGCATGTAGGAATACTCACAGGTAGATTGCAGGGGCATTGTTTGAAAGGGGGATCAGCAAAGTAGATTATGCAGCAGTTGTGCGTGAATCTGAAGGTCGTCTGTGTATACGTACGCCCACTGCTGGAACAGTGGGCATACGTTAAGTCTAACTGGAGAACATCCAGTTTTACCCTAGATTCTTAGCAACCTGGTGCTAGGTACCAGGAGAACTGAGGGTCTGGTCTGTGTCATGGGGTGATCAAAATTTACATTATTTGTAAAATGTCTCCTCAGTAAACTGGGAAGCAGTCTGAAGTGGTGAAGCACTGCTAAATCTTTGTTACCAGATTCTCTCGGGGCATGTCAATCTTTTCCAACAGAAGAACAATCTGGGCCAAGGAAAAAAGAAAGAAAAATTCATTTTGCATATGAATTATTTTCATTTAAGACCCAGTAGAGCAGAACTGTCTGTTATATGCAAAATATTGAGTTGTGCTTGGGCTCAATCCTTTTTGGAAGCTTCCAAATCAAATCTGGGAGATGTCCAAGTCATGATCCTCCTGCTTCTCAGTCCCTCTCATGGCCCACATTCTTGTCCACAGTGTACAAGTGCCAGAACTATTTTGCATGAGGGAGAATAAGAAGAACTAGCCTGTCCAGGTGCTTAAGCTTCAGCTTTGCCACCAGAGCAAGCTTGGGTTAGCACAGTAGGAATTGCTGGGATCGATGCATGTGTATATATAATGAGTGAGTTCTGGCCTGAAGGTCTCTTCCTTTAGCAAAAGATTTAGATATATTATATGAAAACTGAAACTGTTAAATCTGCATGGTAAATAATACATGCTTGTAGGTTTTTTGCATTCCCAAGGCTATTTTTTTAGAAGGAGGGAGGATAAGGTACTGTGTTCCTTGATATACTAAAAACCACTAACAAAGATGGAGAAAGAAGCACTTTGTAAGATCTTCTCTGGGATTGAATATCCTAATAAACTACTTAGGTATTTGTTGATATGCAAAGAAAACCACGATTAAATAGATATTAGCTATGTGATACTTATCAAGTACATTTGAAGACAAAATAAAATATAGTTGTGGAATATTGATCTGCCCAGACAATGAGACTTAGCGTGCACACACACACACACACATACACACTCCTCACCACCAGCAGCGGCAGCAGGCAGGAGCCTCAGGTACGCAGTAGCTGCATTCTGCCATCTATATCCACAGCTCTTTATGGGAGTCCCCTTCTCCAAGGCAAGGAGAGCTAATAGTTTCCCACTGTGGGAAGACCTGGGGTGGTTCCCTACTACTTGTTGATGTCCCTGGGCTCTTCCTTTAGGGCCGTCACTAAATAGTCCCTTCACTAAATTCTCTCCAGTTACCAGTTGAGTGTGCCTTCTGTTTCTTACTCAAATCTTGACCAATAGAACCTCTCCGAAAACACATTGTATATATCCAAGAGAGGAGGAACAAGATGAAAAAAAGGCGAGCTAGTTCTCCCATTAAATCCCAATCCCTTATTAATAAATGGAAATGGCTTTGTTTCTGGATTAGCCACTATCCAGCAAGAACTCAAAGTTCCGACTCCAAAAGGATGAGACATAGGATAGGCATGTTTTGACGCATGTGCAAGTGAAAATGCCTTTGGTGAGCACCCACAGCGGGGCAGCTGCGGACGGCAGGAACAGCAGCAGCTGCGAGGAGGGACTTTCCAAAAGAGAAGGAAGAAAGTAGAGAACCACCTATCTTGACTCTTAGAAGATACCAGAGAAAGGAATTAAACCGCCACTTGGCAGTTTTGCCTGTGGCTGGCTTTACTTATCCTCTTAATGGCCCCTAATGTTTTATCTCAAAATCCGATGACTTCCATTAAAAAAAAAACTATTGTTTTTTTATTCTTTTTAAAATTTCTCTTAAAATAAGAGCTTATGCCTGTTTTCTATTTTATTATTTGCATTTATAAATAAATATCCAAACAAAATTCATTTTCTCCTAGTGAAAGTTTCCAAAATTACTACACCTGCACATAAAACTAAGCCAATATACAGGTATACACCGGCTATTACACTTCTAGCTGACACTATTGCCTTTCGACTGGCAACTTATGCCACCCAGAGGCACAATTTGGTCTTACAACTTGACAATACCAGTAAGTAAGTATGATTTCAGATCCAAAAAATACCATTTGAAATTCTTGGTTTCCTATTTAAATCAATTATTCTAGGGAAATTTCTCATATTATTCTATCATCTGGAAAAAGTCTTCCACAGAATGGTACTGTATAAAGGTTTTTTTTAAATAACTAAAGCTAATTAAATAAATGTTAAAACATAAACATTTTGTCTTAGGACTCTGTCAGCCTCCTTTCTTCCCTTAAGCTAAGGGCCATGCAAGTAAATTGAAAGCAAATTTATTTGAAAATTAGCATTAGGAATTGCTTTGACCTACTGCTATCACAGTTTTCTTAAAATAGTTAAGAAATCTACAACTTTCTAAACTGTTATCATCCCCTTCTCATGTCACATACTGCAAAAACATTTTTTAATCTTATTCTTTAATTCAGAGAGAGAGTGAATGCAATAGCCCACTTTTTATTTTCTCATGCATAACATTCTTTCAAATCCAACATATATTCGCTTTGTGCATGGTGCTGTTCTAGGTGTTGAATTAACTGATGGAAAAAACAGACAAAATTCCTGCCCTCACTGAAGTTATTAATTATATTCTTGAATACTCATAGAATTATAGACGTGTATAGTCGAGAAGATAATTTAGAGATTAGCTAATTCAACCCAATTGTTTCATTTGTAATTTACCTATTATACAAACAGAAAAACACAATGCAACTGATAGGAACAGAAGTACACAAAAGTCTATCTTTAAGTATTCACAATACTTTGGGTTATAGCAAAGTTGTATTCCCAGTGAGACCTGGTTCTTGTTATATACACACACACCAAAAAAAAAAAACCTGAGTGTAGATCCCAAGCTCCTGCTTTTTCCATTCCCATCTCCTCCCTGTACTGGTCCCATCTGTACTGGACTCCTTCCCACCACCATTCTATGCTCTTCCCAGGAAATCTATCTGCTTTCCTCGTCTGCCCCCAATACTATGTCCTATGGTAAAATCCAACTTGCTTGACTAAGACCCTGATGCCCTTCTGATTCCCACTCAGTTCTCTTTCAGCTGCAGGGGGACTGCTTTATACTCCTTAGGAAGGTTAGGAGGACTGGAAAGAAGTCCTGTAAGTCTACCTGAATTTGACTAATAGCTGCCTACTCAGCTGTTGAATTAATTTGTCAGATTCTGGTAGTGACACTTTACAAAACATGCATGCATGTGACATTCCCTTTGGACATTGTGCTCTTGGTTTTCTTCACCAGGACCAACCACTGCATTTAGAGAAGTATAATACTTCTAGCTCCATTTAATTTTCCAGTAGCTTTTCAGTATATTTAGGCTCATTCATCTTATGAAATTTGCAAAGTATCAGCATATAGACAATAACAGAAGCTATAACAGGGAACACGATAGCCCAGAGACACACAGAAAGAATAGGAAGAGAAGATGCTCTATATCCCTTTGAGGACCTGACCCTCTCCCATTCTCAGGCCATGTGATTCAGAGAGAAATGTAACTGAATCTCAACTCCAGGAGTGAATACATGATCCACAACTAGTAATTCCAAGTCCTCTATTCCTTTGACCATAGTGATTGATTCAGAGATGATCCCAGAATCCAAGCTAGACCAGTAAGTATCATATCTCAGACATTTATAAAGTTATCAGAAAAACGGTATTCACTTCTCCCCAGGTTGCTATCTATAAGGATAATGTAAGTATAGAGCAGTCAGTGCTCAACTCTGCCCCTCACATGGGGCCCAAAGAATGGAAAAATACACAGCAGAGAGGGTCCGTTGGCAACATTAGAACCCAGGAGTGAAGCCCACCTCTATATTCTGTTATTTCTTAGGTTGGTCTGAATTGGGTTTTGTTCACTAACACCTGAGCATAGAACCTTGGGTAGCATGCATATTTTTGGTTGTACATGAAAAACAAGAACCAATAAAATAAATTACATAAGCTGGCCAAATACGTATGAAGAGAAACAAGAAGCTAAAACAAGTTACAAAAATGAGATGGTGGTGTCAGATGTAAGATGGGTCAACAAAATCAAATGCCAAAGAAAGTTCATGTGGTGTGGAGACGAAAAAAATTATTGGATCTGATAATAGAAGATAATAAGTGACTTCTGAGAGAAAAGAGTTATAGATACAAAAAACAATATAAAGAATAAGTGGCAAATGACGATGTAGAAATAGCAAGTGTTGACTTCTTTGAGAGATTGGGCAGTAACGAGTGTGAGGGCAGTGAGCTAGGACACTCACCTAAGAGAAAGCAGAGGCAAGAGTTGGTTCGGGGAAGGGTAGGAAATATATCTGAGCTCAAAGGAACGAGCTATGGAGATCAGATGGTAGGAAAGAGCATTAAAAGAAGAATTAAGGAAGCTTAGACTTGGAAAAGGGTTTGGAATCCTCTTTTACTGCTGTAAGAGAAAGTTTTAAGTAAGAATTAAATACAATTTAAAGTTTAAAAAAAGAGAACATGAGGGAATTCATACCTCAGAGAGCCTATATTTTTAATGGATACCTGAGAAAATGTTATACTAAGAAGCATGTTGGAGGGATTAAGGAGTCCATGAATATATAAAGATTTGAAGCATTGATCATGGGAAATGAAAGAGGGAGTCATCAGAAATAAAAAGAACACTACAATTGCACAACATTGAATTCCAAAGAAATATTCTAATGAGCCAAAACCCATTAGTGCAAAATCTAATTTCTTCTTATGAGAATAAAAAGAAAACCAGATTGTGGACATAAAACAGTTGAGCATAAAAACACGGAAAGAAGGAACATTCAAACAATAATTGGCGCAAAATTCATCCATATTCATTCATTCATTCAACAAGTTGTTACAAAGAGCATACTATGTGCCAAGCACTGTTTTAGGCAACTGGGGATTATTCAGAAAATAAACTATAAATGTGCCTGCTCTCATGGGGCTTACATTCTAGTGCCGATGAAAAATAATAAACACAAAAGTAAGTAATACATAACGCAATGTCAGGGAGTGAGAGTTCAAAGAATTCTATGGTGAAAACTGAACCAGGGTAAGAGGCTAGAAGGTGAAGGGGGAGTGCATCTTCTAGCAAAGGTTGACAGGGAAAATTTTCTCCAAGATGACAAATGCTCAGATACCTAAATGAGTAAGGTAGACAGCCATGTGAAGACCTGGAAAACGAGCAGTGTAGGCAGAATGAACACAAATGCAAAAGTCCAGAAATAAGAATGGGCTTTGTGTGTTTGAGAAGTAGCTGGATCTTATGATTTTCGATAAATTTGAGTATGTATATTTAAGATACATGACACGATGTTATGTGGCCTATATAGACAGTAAAATGTTACTATAAGGAAGCAGATTAACGTGCCCACTAGAAAGTCATGTGGCTGGATCAGCTTGAGAGTAAGAAACAATAATAGGAAAGGAGATTGAAAGGATAGCCAGGTCATAAAGAGCCTTACTGGGGTAAACTTTGGTTTTTACTCTGTATATGACATGGAGGGTTCTAGACAAGAAAATGACATGATAACGCTTATGAGTACAAAGGATTGAGCTTCTGTGTGTTTGAAGGCGCAGGGGATATATGGAAAATCTCTGTACCTTCTGCCCAACTTTGCTTTGAACCTAAAACTGCTCGAAAGAAGAGTCTATTAAAACTGTACATGAAATATAAAGTGAAATAAAGACAGAATTAATGTCCTGAAAAAAGTGTGGATCGAGGACACCACTTAGGAGGTGGCTACAGAAATCCAGGCAGAGCTGGAGGATATGTGAGTGTGAGTCCAGGGAAGATGCAGGAATGGGATTTATAAGGTAATATCATATACATGATATTTAAAACCATGGAACTGGGTGAGAAAGTGTAAATAGAGAAGAGAAGAGGTCCAAGGACTGATTCTGGGGTATTTCATCATCTGAAAAGGCCTATAAGAAAAAATATACTTGAGAGTAACCAAGGATGAAACAAAGAAGAGAGAGAGAGGAAGGGAGAGAGAGAGCAAAAGGAATTCAAGTAACTGAGACTTTTGTTTCCGATTAATAAGTCTCCAAAGAAAACTATCAGCTGACTTTATGCATTATTTTGACTATATTACCACTGCCAGAAAACCACTGGGAACTTATCTATGACAACAGCTATAAAAGCTCAAATAAATTATATGACGAGAACTGATGTATAATTGATTTATGTCAGTTATGCCATTTAACACAATTCTTTGCAGTTTCTTCTGTGTATCTGTTTAAAAGTCTTTTTTCATACCTCCAACTACTTAAGCATCACAGTCTTGGCAGGTTGTTTTTATATATCATTATCACTGACATGAAAACCGAAACAAATCCGTTGCCCTTAGAAATAACGCACTCTCAAAAATCATCTCATGATATAAATAAATAAATAATCCTCTATAAACTTTCATTGGTTCTTAGAATAAAACAAGATTACATATTTCCTTGAATTCAGCCTTCACAGGTAAATTTTCTTTTTAATCCCTTTTCCTATGTACTGGTCAGCTCAGGCTGCTATCACGAAATGTCAGGTACTGGCTGGCTTAAACAGCAGAAATTTATTTCTCACAGTTCTGGAGGATAGGGAGTCCAAGATCAAGGTGCCAGCCAATTTAGTTCCTGGTGAGGGTTCTCTCTTCCTGGCTTGCAAATGACTTCCTGTCGTCTTGCTATAACCTCACGTGGCAGAGAGAGAGAGGAAGTTGTCTGGTGTCACCTCTAATAAGGACATTACTATCAAATCAAAGTCCCATCCTTATGATCTCATTCAGCCTTAATTACTACCTTATTCCAAATACAATCACACTGTCTGGTCGTCCCTTCAACATATAAATTTTAGGGAGACATAATCCAGTCCCTAGCAGCTCAATTGATTGATATACACAATTCACAGATGTGTACATGTGCAGTACTTTGTATATATGGTACAGACGGACTATAATTCCTGGAGCTGAGGTTTTAAATTTGCTGATGCAAACTCCAACAGAATTTATTATGCAATCACAAATGCACTAATCCGTGACAATAATTTTAATGTAATAAAAAGTGGAAAGTGTCCTGCTTGACTCTTTAGAAAATGAAGTTCAGGTCAGCTGCAATAGGAGGTAAGAAGAGCATGGATAAGTGACATAGTAAACAAGCAAAAACTTTATTTTATTCAATAATTTTTTATCATTTTCCATATGGACTTCTACCTCTTTTTGATGAAAATGGCTAATCTTTTCAATACAACCATAAAAAATATTAGAAGGCATGCTTATTTCACAGTCATCTTGTGAGCTTTCTCTGGCTCACCCTCTAAATTTTCAATAAACAACAAAATGAGCAGTGTATGAAACAAAGAAAATCTACCAGACTTGACTCTACATTCTTGAGAGCAAGGATGAGTCTCTTTACCATTGTTATGCTTCCATGTCTAGTACTGTGTCTGCTATACAGGTAATAAGCATTATTTATCTATGTACATATTCACATACACACATACATATACACAAATATATATATGTACTTAGTCAGTAGGTCAGTTAAGGAATGAAAGAATGAGAAGGATACTGATAACTGATTCACACTGACAACCCACAAATTAGACGATCCTCCTCAACTACGGTAAGATATCATAATTGTGGAAACACATTTTTTGGAAGTGATACCAGTTGACTCTCCTTTGATTCGACATTATCTTTTTATTGTTCTGAAATGTGCCCATGATATACCAAAGATGAAGAACAGTATGGATTGGAGAGCTAAAAAAAAAAAAAAAAAAAAACATAACTTCCAGTGATGGGAGGTTATTTGTAAACTCTGGTAGAGTTTCTCAACAGTTGAGAGAATTGAAATATCCTGTGTTCCTGGGAATCTGCTAGCATCACAAGAATTAAGGCACTGATTCTGGGACAGTCATCCCTTACTGACCCTCGTCCATCAATGCCAATATGCACCATAATGCTTCATTGTGCCCAGGACGTTCAAGAATGATAGACTCTTCTCTGCCCAGATGCTCCATGGAAAATAAGTGATCTGGATAAAAAAAGCTCTGTATCAAATAAGTTTGGAGAGCATAAGCTTGTCTCCTTGGGAGTTTTACAATGCTTATGAGCATTGTAAAACATAAAGACTCTAAGAAATCCCAAATTAATTTTTTAAACTATGTTTAATTTGGTTAACCCCTGTGCTTCCCATACTTCGGATTATCTGTTGACAGCTCAGCACCATGCCCTGCTCTCCAGTGTAACAGGGGCTGGTAGGCAGAGAACAATATTGCCAGGAATCCCCTGCCAGTATGGTACCAGTGAGAGGCACTCACCTGATATTTAGAAGGCAGGAAAGAGACAGAGCAACTACGTTGCTCCTTGATCACTGTGGGCAGATACTTAAGCATCAAAAGTTATGAGTCCCTAAGAGTTTTGCTGCAAATTATCCACTTCTCTTAAAGAACTCATCGAGTAATAAAAAGAGGCATAATAATAATAATTTAAAATATTTACTATTGTGAAAGTTGATTATACAAACTGGGTCATTCTTTTCATACCCAACTAAATCAGAGTCAAGAGAACTGGGGGAAAAGCACGCAGGGCACACAGCACCTGCTCCGAGAATTGAATTTTCCACAAACCCAGCTGCTGAAGCAGGCTGCTGTAAACGTAAGACAGGTTTTACCTAGTAACTGCCAAAACCACCTGCCAAGACCCAAAGACTAGTTTTACCTCCCGTCGGCACTCACTAATCAGAGCTTGCCAGTGCCCAAAAGCTTCTCTAGTGCCAATAAGCTTTCTTTCAAAATAGATGTAACATTTCTCTTTCTAATAAACAAAGAACAACCCTGGTGGGTTGTTCTCCATCACCTACAGCACAGAACTCAAGCTTCTTAGCCAACTTTTAAAGGATATGTCATACCCCAGCACCAATCTATCTTTCCAACACCGTCTCCCAGAATCCCTCTACGTCACAAAATACTATTCTATAAGCCAGTCTGAACTATTTCCTAAATTTCCACTTCCTCCTAGCTCTAATATTGCACACTCGATTGGCTTGTGTGAAACATCCTAACCCCTCCTCACTGGCATAAAATCACAAACAGCTCAGGTTCACCCTCCTCAATAATGCCCTCTTTAATCACTCCTACCCACAGTGATTTGTCCCTTCTGGGTATGCAGCATTTGTTGTTTAAATCATTCTTTTAGCATGTCCTTTGTTGAAGATATCTGTTCTACTTTTTTTGTTTTACAAATTAGTCACACGTTTTTAGAATGATGCCTTGTCTCCCCAATTCCCCATAATTTCCTGTAACCATGTGTTACAGGTCTTTGCACACAGCACAACGGGAGATACATAGGCCCCAAAGTAGTTTTTGACTGAAAAGTTGTGATTGTCCTAGCTAGTCAGGCTGATAAAAGCCAACCCTGACAGTCTTTAAGAAATAATGTGCAATCTAACCATTGATGAATATCTTTCGTAGAGTGTCAAATGGAAAGAAAAAAATGGGCCATAAACTTCAGTCATAATTATTTATACTTTCAAAATATAATTTCTAGGACTGCATGATTTAAGACAAACATTTCTTAAGAACTGTAAGTTTCACAAAGAACATGCATTTGTTTATAAAATATTTGACAGTCATTCCTCTTGGGGATAACACCCGTTGCCCTAGTGCGGATGAGTACTGGTTGTGGTTTGTGTACTCTGAACTAGGGATCTTTTTACTAATCAGATATTTAAAGGCTGTGCTGTTTCTGGGCATATTCTGACAGCTTCAACGCTCTCTGAGGGTTTACCATAGAAGAAATAAACAAAAGGATGCTACAGCCATTGTAAGTGCTGAAATGTTTTGTCTCTCCCAGTCTGAGCAACAGGATTGCATCTTATATTCAGCAAATACAGTACGATCAAGAGGCCTTGAATTTCACAAAACTTTGATGTTCTCATCAAGGCTGTCGGACTGCACAATGGAAGCGTATTTTTAGTCATCAAATAATGTTTTCATAAAACCTCATCTTTTTAAATTAGCAATTATGGGAGACAAACATTTTCCAGGCTGATTTTAGTTTCTCAGAAGCCAGCATCAGAAAATCACCATGACAATAGTCTGTCATCTCCATTTCAAATCTATTCTGAAGAATTCAGTGAGTGAGCAGGATTTAGTGTGTGGAAGGGTAAAAAGGGTGTGGGGGGTGGGGACAGGTATTGAGAAAAATTTGGAAATAAAAGCTTTTCACTTGTCTGACTGTAATTTAATTTTCTTGTTAAAGTGTATGCACATACCCATAACCTCTTGTGTATGGCTACCGTGAAACAGGTAGGAATGAGAGGTGTTAGCAGCACTTTATCTGTGCTTTTCGTCTCATGTAAAAAGCATCTTACATGGATGGCCCATTTCTTAATGTCAAGATCAATTCCTGAGGATAGAATTTTCAATTAAATAAAAATATGTCATTTAGATATAGTCATATACTTATGTTTTAAAATATGCTAAAAAAGAGTTAACACCACATAAATCTTGAGGAAATTATATGAATTTTAACAAGAACCACTTGTTGCTTATTAAAAATGGAGATTCCTAAGCACTGGGCTAAAATGAAAGAAACTGAATTTCTCCAAATGGAGCCTGGAATATGCATTTGGCAAGTTGCGAAGGTGTATTACATGTATTCAAAAGTTTAAGAACAGCTGAAGTAGATCATCTGGAGCTTTGCTGAATAACCCTCATTCCATGGAGATCCAGGGAGCCTCCCCACCTTGACCATGTGGCCATAATCTAATTGCAAATGCAACTTTCATTTCATTAAAAATACAAGAATCTGAAATCAACCAGTGGTTGGAATGTTGCCCTGGGAAAACAGCTGATCAATATTGTAGTTCAAACAATCCTTCTGCCAACTGGGGTCTCGGCAAGGGTCGCACAGTAGATCATTTTAAGCCATAGAACGTAAGTTTACAAAAGCAGCAAATTTCTCTGTTGTTTCCACGCTACATCCTCCATGCCTAGAAGAGGACTGGGCCCCTAGTAAACATTCAGGAAATATTCGTTCATTCATTCTTTGGCAAGAACCCAAGAAATGTCATCGATATTGCTAAATGTATATGTCAGCAGTCAATTTCTTTTTAGAAAGTTTTCGTTTTCCTTTTAGAAAATTCTACCACCTTCACATGGAGACGAAATAGTATCCCATAAAATGACAAATTTTTTGTTTGAGAACATAAAGTGGCAAAATGGAGGTTAAAGTCATGATTTAATGATCATCTTACAGTGCTAAACAATGATTTGCAACTAATATTTTAAAATCATCAGCACCACAAGGAGATTTTTCTTATTTTACCATGATAATGTTTACATGAAAATTGGTAGTTCTAAAATAATGTGTTGCCTTAGGGTTCTCATATTCTCATATCATCTTATTTTACTATAAACATTTTATAGCTACCACAAAGGTCAAATTACAAGAGATCTCACAGGTGAATAATAAAGCAAATATATTGCATATGAGTTATTGATGTCTTTTCTCATAGTTTCTCTTTTGTATCACAACAAAATAATGGGCAATTTATTAGGTGCCTCAGGTCTATCACTAAACTCCTTTCATAAAAACCATGATAACTCTTGACACTAATGTTATCACTTACTTGAAAAACATTTTGTTTTCCTGTGCAGATAATATTGAAACCTCTTAGTTAAAGCAATGAATTTAAAGCAATACATAAACTTATGAGACTATGTTACTGTTTGGCATTATAAAAGTTTCAAGCAAATTCTAAAAGGTACCATTGCCATGTAAAACGGGAACATGTTTTCTGTAACATCTACATATCACAACTAAAATACTCTGAATGTCACATAAGAAAGTAAAAAGAGAATTGTTTACATGAATTGTTCATATTGCTGTCAAGTATAAAGGTGGGTGATTACAATCTATGTAAACTGATCACTGGATGTAACCACTTGCTTACAACCTAAAACACACTGGTTAAGCCAATATTCATTATGGCCTAACTTACAGCAACACAAGCAGTTGCATGGAGCTGGCAGACCTATTATAGCAGCAACCAAAGACAAAGTAATCATCACTGAAATCGCAAGTAGAAAAAAAAAATATCAGCCACCCATGAAACCCAGTGAGGTAGAGCAACTGGTAAAAATCCATGTAAATGGATAACACCAAGGAAAGTTCCATCTTAGCAACTGTGGAATTTATCAATCAACATTATTATGCTAAGATTACAGATCAGAAATTAGTCTTTAGGTATGATGATAAATAATTCACATAGTTATCTAAAAACTTAGGACTATTTTGAAAATAAGTATTATAAGGTGTACTAACTACTATAGAACTGATCAATGAATCTTAGCCAACACACTAAGAGTTATGGGATTTAATAAAATAAATTGAAAAGCATTGTTCTAGTTTCACCACACACCATAACTCTAACGAACAAATGAAAAAGAATGCTCTCTAAACTAGGATTGGAACTGAGTATTTATCATACTTAAGGAACTTGTCAAAGCTTTTATGTACTTGCATTTTTATTCAGAGATAACAGATTATTAAAATGTTTAAGGTATTAAGAAGCAAAAAAACTTAACCCACATTTATATGATTAAGGATTTTCTGAGGTATTGTTATTATTACTTTTATGCAGATCTCCTCAAATCACTTTGGCATGCATTAATTTATTCTTCAAAGACACCCATGGGAGCTAGATTAAAAAGGCATTATTATTTCTACTTCTTGGAAAATAGGAGGAGAGGAAGAAATTTTGCAAAGACTTTGTGTGAGTTTAATTTCAGGCTGCGTCAGAATTACAGATCCAATTCAGCCTAACGATCCAAATTAGCCAACTTCCAGATTTTCTACTCATGTTTCTAAACCCAAAATTTGGAGGATTCATACAATAATAAGTAAGGTCAGAACTCATATTTATGAAGAAAACAAAAAACACATTCAGTTAGAGATTTTGTTCACTTATAAAAACAATCCCTGGAGGATTCCTGTAAACAGTATTTTAGGAAAGAAAGGAAAATACCCAAGTCAACCATATACTTAGCAGGTTGTTAGGTATTTTTTTGTTTTTCCTAAATTAATTTTTCCATTAGTCCTGCCAGGTAGGTATTGTTTCATCATATATACAACGTAGCTCAGAGAGCTCCAGAAATGATAAAGTCCAGAGTTTTTCCCATTGGTCTTGTGCTTCTCAAACTTAGTCCCCCTCGTGTCCTGATGGCAGGGGAGAGAGACATGGACCCGAGGTCTGGGGTTCTAAGCATCCTTGCCATCCCACCGTCACTAACACCCTTGGCACAGCCACCCCAGGCTGGCTGACATTCCACAAGGACACACTAGAGTCAGACCCTCTAGGCCATGGGGACACTTCAGGTCCAGACACACACAAGCCATTTCACAAATCTGGGCTTCCGACCTCCTGCTTCCTCCTACCCAGTAAGCGCAGAAAGATTCCTTCTGCATACTTCGTTACCTCAAAACCTCTTATTCCTCCCCCAAAACCCAACTTAAATGTCACCTCTTAAGTAAATCCTTCAGCCTTTTTTGACTAAGAGTGACCTACACAACACTTTGTTCATATATGTATAAGAACATTAACTACTTTTATTGTGATTTGTTTATTTCCTATCATGTCACTAGACTTTGAGTTCTCTGAAGGCAGAGAGCTTTCTGATTCATTCTGGTATCTCTACTGCCTAGCACAGGTCCCAGGATAAGATACCTTTTCAAAGCATGCTTACTGAATGAAGTGCTAGTAGGTAAAATAGAAAGCCTTGTAACCACCAGGTTGTTTGAATGCCATATGCTTCCAAAGTACTTCTGGGTAGAGAATGAGTGAATAGTTAAAAGTACTGTATTTTCATTATTCTTTAAAACCTCCTTTCTACAATCTTGTTTTCTCAACCTATTTACTCTATCGCTGATTAAAGAGCTGACTAGGAAAATTTCACACAGCTTAAATTATGACAAATTACTAATAAAGACCATCCCAGTTAAGAAGGTATGGGTGTTTCTAAAGGGAAAAGAGATACTAAGGACTGAAATGCTCCAAAATACATAAAGAGCTGTTTGCTTTTAATAATCAGAAAATCAGATTTGACTACCCTATTTAATATTTGTATCCTATTTCTGTAGAAATACATTTGAATGGTCTCGCTCAAAAACCCAAAAGCCATGAAAATAAATTTTCATAAGTTTTTAAAGTAGATGTTTTTAAAATTCCAAACACCAGTGAATATCTTTTACAAAGTTTTAACAAAAAACATACCAAGTAAAACTTCTATTAAAAAGAAGAAATAAATAGGCTTCGCTGTCATCTTTTTACTCATTCATCCCTGCTAGCCTTAGGGAAGTATATGTTTTCGTGGAAATTACACACATTTTCACAAACTACAAAGCAATGACAAGATAACAAGACGAAAAAGCTTCTCTCCTCTACCAAAATCAAAGGCAGTTGAGTTCCTATACTTCCCTGGTTTTGTCCAGCTAAGATTGTTGCTCTAAAGGTTTCAACAATAATAATGTTAATATGTTACAAGGAGTGTTATTCCTTATGGAGTTTTGTTTCATTATGGAGTTGCGCCTGTCCCAAGAGCAGCAAATAATCCCCTGACCACCCCTGAAGCTACTGCAGCTGATGAACCAGCTGACATGTATCACAGAGGGCCTGAGGAGGATTCGTAGCCTTCAAGTGGCCCACAGTCACTTTTATGACAGTTTACCCAAACATGAAGAAAAAAGCAACACTCACAACAACAAAGCCCCCAGGAAAAGATGTAAACTAGTCACGGAAATACTTACCGATTGCTGAGTGTGTGTGGTTGCAAGCTGGTACCAGCAACCCTGGCAGAAGGGTTTCCTTAAAGGCAGAGTGAAAGGTCAACATTTTTGCATTAACTAACAAAACAGAAAGCAGGGGCAAAAGAGAAAAAGCAGCCGCTGAGGTTGATTACAGTGGATATATCACCCAGTCTCCAGTTTATAGAACTATGAACCCACCTGCTGATCCCCTCTCTCCTTCCATGGGACGTTAAAGCAGCCAATCAGAAGCAGTTATAGATGCCACCCACCTCGCCGCTAATCCGCTGTAGGCTGGCAAGAGAAAGCGAAAACAAGGTAAGTGCCTCCCTCCTCCCCTGCCTTAGCAGACAGGATTAATATTGATAATTATTTGGTCATTGGCTAGTCCAGCTGCAGCAACTGCTACCACTCTCACATTTGCATTTGAATTGCCTTCATCCTATTGCCGAAATAACTCAAAGCTTTGTTTCGCCTGACCTTACCTGAACAACATGCACTTCTTAATAATCAGTCAGTATCTATCATCCGCGTCTTTCCTGAAGGGTGTTAATGGTCACATCTCCCAACAGATGTTTTAAAATGATTAGGCTTTTTCTCTTCTATAAGCATGAATGCTTATAATATATACATGTAAAATACGTATATATATGTATATGTGTGTATGTGTATATGCATACAATCTGATTATATGTGCTTTTTCTTGGATAACTGCAAGCTGTTTGGTTGGTGATCATTTGGCTTTAAATGCTTTTATAAATAGTATATTCTCATTTTTTTTTTTTTTTTGAGACAGAGTCTCACTCTCTTGCCTGGGGCGAGTGCCGTGGCGTCAGCCTAGCTCACAGCAACCTCAAACTCCTGGGCTCAGGCAATCCTACTGTCTCAGCCTCCCAAGTAGCTGGGACTACA
>CAUYSK010000911.1:0-31686 GCA_963575035.1 Avahi laniger
GAGCTCAGGAGTTCGAAACCAGCCTGAGCAAGAGCGAGACCCCATCTCTACTAAAATAAGAAAGAAATTAATTGGACAACTAAAAGTATATAGAAAAAATTAGCCGGGCATGGTGGCACATGCCTGTAGTCCCAGCTACTCAGGAGGCTGAGGCAGAAGGATTGCTTGAGCCCAGGAGTTTGAGGTTGCTGTGAGCTAGGATGACGCCACAGCACTCTAGCCCGGGCAACACAGTGAGACTATGTCTCAAAAAAAAAAAAAAAAAAAGCAATGCCTGAAATTATAATAATATATTTTATTTAACCCAATCTATCCAAAATATTATCACCTCAACATGTAATCAACATAAATAATAATATCAGCCAGACTTTTACTTTTTTCTTAAAAAAACTAAATCTTCAAAATCCACATGTATTTGACCTTTAGGACAAATGTCAACTTAGTAGCATTTGACTCCCATACTGGACAGTGTGGGTCTAGAA
The DNA here is from genome assembly GCA_963575035.1 of Avahi laniger. NCBI lineage: Eukaryota > Metazoa > Chordata > Mammalia > Primates > Indriidae > Avahi > Avahi laniger. The sequence goes on from CAUYSK010000911.1 coordinate 483, forward strand.
GCTGGTGCCTATGGGGGAACACGATTAGTCACACAACCCAGTGTCCATAAAACAACAAACCACTCTAGAACTATAGGCAGCCAACACAGCTCAGAGGACCCCAGAGGAGTCCTCTGCCTGGGGGCAGCGCCAACACCACCAGTAACACAGAACCAAGTTTCACAGTTCCTTCCTAACAGGGGCATCGCATCAGCTGCTGGGATCACCCTACAGGGCCCCAGAAAGGCAATTCCTGTTAGGATGAGAGGCCACCTCTCTCCCTATGGGCCAAGCTTCCTGGAGCTGGACTTGGCCCACAGGGGGTTTCAGGCTATCCGGAAGAGGAGGTGACCAGTCCTTTCAGTAGCTCCCGCTGGGGGAATATTTCTTTTGCATCTGACAGATAAGAAACAATGAGGCAGGAGGAATTAGTGATAGAGTAGGGTATGGATCCAGGACTTGACTTTTGGTCTTGCTTTCCTGCCACCGTGACCACCTTCCTGGGACTGATGACATCCCTGGAAGGACATCTCAGAAAAGAAAGCAGTGCTGACCTAGGAAAACCACAGCCCAGGTAGGAAAGGGACTGGACTCAGGAATGCCATAAACATCAATTGCAGGGGAGAAGAGCTGGGCAAAGGCTAGCCTGCGTCATTCACATAGGCAAATGAAGGTCTAAGAGTGGATCCCCACTGAGTTTCATGGCCCAGAGGGCTCCCAGTCCCCAACTCCCAGCCCTGACAAGATAATCAAAGGAGTGAATGGCTTAGTGTTAAGTTATCCCCACTGGAAGAAGTATGAGAAGGGCTCCTGCTGTTGACGAGCGGTGGGAGCAGGCATTGTCTTTCTATATGGAAACTCAGTCCCAATAGCACCTCCAGCAATTAAAATGCCATCTGTTGCTGAGGCCTGCCCCTGGAGCCAAAACGCTCTAACAGGACAAGGAGATGCCTGGGGAGCAGAACAGCCTGGAGGGCAGGGTGAGCATGGGAGGCAGAGAGGACAGCCAGGCTGGGCCATACCCAGGGCAAGGCTGAGCGGGAAGCCACCAGGGATCCAGGGCCCTGTTTTGGGCAGTCAGTTACATTCCATTTGGCCTGCTCCACCAGGGACTCCTGGCACTCAGCTGAAATGGAATTTGGGCAAGACAAAGTCTGAGTCAGCATGTATCATCCATCAGTGAGCCAGCAGCCAGCGCGGAGGGTGACCTTCCCAGAGCACACCGGGCACATTCCCAAGATGTCAGACACTGAGTCAAAGGCATAGGCACTCAGGCCATAGATACTCCCATCCCACCTCCTATGGACTATCCAAAGAGTCGGGCTGATGGTCAGTCAGTGGGCCAGGATGATGACCATCCCATGAAAGCTAAACCCACACTTTCAGAGGAGGACACAGAAGTTGCAAAGTTGCCCTGAAGAGTATGAAAAGAAGCAGGTAAGTGATTGTGTCCACAAATCTGAGGAAAGAATGCATCCATCACAAAAGAGGCTAGAAAAAGTCATGGAGGAGCAGACACAGGCCCATCTAGCACAACCCTCCTTTCCTCTTTCCCTCTGTCTCTCCATGGGACCCTCTCTCAGAAAGCTGAGAACCAAGTCGGGTGCAGTGGCTCACGCCTGGAATCCCAGCACTTTGGGAGGGCGAGGTGGGAGGATCACTTGAGTGCAGGAGTTCGAAACCAGGCTGGGCAACATAGTGAGATCCTGTCTCTACAAAAAATAAAAAAAATTTAGCTGGGTGTGGTGGCACATGCCTATAGTCCCAGCTACTTGGGAGGCTGAGGCAGGAGGATCGCTTGAGCCCAGGAGTTTGAGGCTGCAGTGAGCTATTATTGTGCCACTGCACTCCAGCCTGGACAACAGAGAGACACACTATCTCAAAAAAATAAATTAATTAGTTAAGAAAAGTGAGCAAGCAAGCAAGCTGAGGATCAGCCTGGAGATCTGGAGAACTCCACTGAGGTCATGACGTGGAGACACAGCCAGTAGCCTTCTCTAGAAGATAGCACACCCCAGATTGGTGCCAACTGGCCTCCTTCCAACTTCCAGAAGGATCCCACCAAACAAGGGGCATGAGCTGTCTGCCTGCCAAGGAACCCCAGTCCCACATCGGAGAGAGCCTCACCCTCACGGCAGCCATTTCTGGGGGCTTCAGAAAACACCAAACAGGGTCTGTGGCCCAGTGAATTAAGCCTTAGCTGTGTGTTAGAATCATTTCTCACCCCCCTGATACTGAGAGAATCCACATGTCTGGTGAGGCTCAGGAAAGGGTGTTTTTAAAGCTCCTTGTTAGAGTTTTTTTTTTTTTTTTTTTTTTTTTGAGAAAGAGTCTTGCTCTGTCACCCCAGATAGAGCGTGGTGGCATCACCATAGCTCACATCAACCTCAAACTCCTGGGCTCAAGGGATCCTCCTGCATCAGCCTCCCGGATAGCTGGGACTACAGGCATGTGCCACCAGGCCCGGCTAATTTTTCTATTTTTTTGTAGAGATGAGGTCTTGCTCTTTCTCAGGCTGGTCTCAAACTCCTGACCTCAAGCGATCTTCCTGCCTCGGCCTCTAGAGTGCTAGGATTACAGGGTGAACCACCACGCCCAGCTGGTTTTGATAGATCTTTGGTGGAGACCCAGTAACTGCACTGGGAATCCAGAGAAATGAACATCCATTGAAAGCACCAAAACACATCATCAGAGCAATGTGGTGTGGTGCACTGTCAATACTAAAAAGGACCTTCGCTGGGCATGGTGATGCATACTAACAAAAAAGGGAAAGAAAAAAAAAAGACACCCCAATCTCCCTCTCATCCAGGAGAAAAGCCCAAACACAGAAGGGCAAAATGCCACTGGCCTGCTCTGTGAAGAGTGCCCCTCCCACATGGTAAGACAAAGCTAACTCCCTGGCGAGGCTGGAGCACTAGCCAGCCATACCACACCTGTGCCATCGAATGAGGAAGGCCATGACAAAACCTTCCCCCATGCAACCTGCAGCATTCCACAATGCGCCACACAGTTTAGCAAGAGACGAGGGTCTGGTTTACCCTTCTTGTACCAGTAACACTACAAGTTCACTGCAGGTGAAGTGAATTTTATGTCTCCTCAGTATACTCTGACCCTCAAGAGCTTGTCTAATAGAACTGTCTGTGATGACAGAAACATTCTATTTCTGCACTGTCAGTACAGCACTTGGAGAACTGCGTTTTTAATTTTAATCAATTGTATTTAAGTAGACACATGCAGTTAGTGGCTACATTATTAGACAGTGCAGTGCAAGAGTGACTCTTCATCCTGCTGCCTTTGCTTATGTGGATGTTGGAAAAATACACAGGAGCAGGAAAGGCCGGGCCAAGAAACCACAGTGGATTTTTCTCTGAAGAAACCTCCTCTGAGCAGGGCAAGGAATGGTGCAGGAAGACTACGACGTGCATATACCCCTCCTTCCCAAGTAACAGAGAGAGAGCTTTTCCCCAAAGTGCTAGCTACAAGGAATAAGCAAGAGTTTGTGAAAGAAAAGAATTATAGACCTGTGTCAGAGCACAGTGAGAATGAGTTGTGCAAATAAATCATCTAGACCAACTGCTCACTTCACAGATGAAGAAACTGAGGCTCAGAGAAGTAACTTCCATAATAAAAAATCACAAATCATGGCACTGGAAGTTGCTTGAATCTCAGCCCAAAGCTCTTTTTTTTTTTTACTATAACTTATTTCCTCAGTGGACAATAAATCTGTAGAATTAGCAGAAGAAATTGGCTGTTTTCAATGCAATGCCTGTGAGGCAGAGCAGAAATAAATTACTGACTCATGCCAGAAATGAATAGCTCACCACTGCTCCATGACAAGCACGGACACAACTGAAGAGGAGCCCTCCCCCTCCCCGACACACACACACATCCTGGGAACCCTCACAAAGAGGGATGGAACGATGCTTGGACTGGCTTTGATTTCTCCCCAACTCACTGGGGTAATCCAATAAAGATTTGTTGACAGAGAAGCCTAGAAATTTCAGCCCTGGGATGCGCGTGCTCACCTACAGAGGCGTGGTGAGTCACATCCACAACAACAGTCTTGGAGATGTGACCAGACCAGATGGCAGACTCAGGCCCCAAACACACAGTAGCATCCTGGTCATCACCTACCCAAACAGCTTCCCCAGGAAGCCCTTCTTGGTCAATGGCCTGAAACACTGCAACCCAGCTTTGACCGGCCAGGTACTCTTCCACATGGTGATGGTCTTCCTCACTCACTGCCCCAGGGTCTCCTAAACAAAGATCTGCCTGTCCTACTAACCAGACTGTAAACATTCCAAGGCAACAAATCACTCTTCCATTTTCTTTAGCAGACCCACTGTCCTGAGAGCAGTGTATTATTCAGAACTGAACACAACTAATACAAATCCTTGAACATATGGGATTTCTTTATAGGCCTAAAGCTGATGCCACATTTCTAACACTGCTAACAGGAGTAAACAACTGTGGGAGGAACTACTAAAAAGGTGAGAAAGGGGAAAAGATTCCCTTACTCAGATTCGAAACTGTCTCCCAATCTCAAGGCACCTCCTCTGACCTCCTACTCACAAAGCTGGCAGCCCCTCTGCTCATCTGGAGAGCAGCACGTTTCTGCCCTGTACTGCCCTAAGGTGTGCCTCCTGCCCTGCTGTCAGTGTGGTGCTTCACTTCTTCAGGGGCGCCTTCAGCAACACCGCCCAGGTGCTCAGGCCAGGTCTTTCTCTGCATTCCATGGGCACTTTAAACACACAACTCTCTTGGCCTTTATCACATTATACTGCAATGATTTGTTGACAAACTTGTTTTCCTTTGCTGCCCCAGTACACGAGGAAGAAAATAAGTCTAAGCCCTCATTGATCTGATACTCTTCAAGAAAGCTGGAATCTGGGTTCCTCTTCTCCACCCCCACTCAGTCTTCTCACCTGTATTCTAGGATCCAGTTCTTCCTCCTCTCTTGGAGACAATTTGGCCTCACTGTTGCTGCTTCCACCTCCTCCAGGCTCCTCTGCGACTGGGCTCCTCGGGACTTCATCCTCCACAACCTCAGGCCGCAGCTCACCCTGTGGGGTCTCCCGGCCCCCTGGAACCTGTCTGAGCTCAGCCATGTTGACTGGGAGCGGGCAGAGCCCTATGCACAAAAGAGGACTGACATGCTGGGACCAGGGCCCCAGCTTGGGGGCTTCCTGGGCTCTGGATGGCAAGGAGAAGGGTTTCTCTTCTCAAAAGGCAGAAAAAGAGGGCACAGGGAGAACCTCACACTCAGTTAGAGGCTGGATTCAAGTTGTCAGTGGGGTTCCTAGAGCTAAAGGCTTGTCTGTACAAAAGTTCTTCCCTGACAGCCACGGGGAATCCACCGAGAGAGACCCAGAGCACCGGCTCTGAGGCAGAGGACAAAGGCAGCCTGGACCCCGGGCCGAGGCCTGCAAAGAGGAGCACCATTCGGGAGGGTGGAAGCAGGCGCCTCCAGGCTGTGGTGGCAGCTGTAGAGAGTAGGCTGGGCCCGAGCAGAGGCTGCGGAACGAGCGTCTCTGGAGAGCTGCGGAGGAAACAATGACCAAGTATACAGTCATGTCAGCATCAGAACCTCAGCCACCAGCCCCTTCCAACCCTTCAGCCTCCCAAGACTCCACTCTCACCCCCGACCCCTGTATTCTGACCAGTCCCCACCTCAACTTTTCTCAGCCCTCAAGGACTTTAGATTCTACTCTTTTCCCCATTCCAGAACCTCTCGCCCCAGCCCCTCCCAACCCAGAGCTTTCTAGCCCTCCCTCGGCGCTCTTAGCCTTCCCTCCAAGCCCCTTTCTCTCTGGCCCGTCCCACTCCACTCCCGCCCGGCTTTGCAATTCACCTTGTAACCCCCAGCCCCGCCCCACCTCCTCTCTCGCCAACCCTATGGACAGTCTAAGCCTCAAGTCCCCAACCCCACACTTTTCTGCAACCCCAAGGACTCTGCCCCGAGCCGTTCCACACAGCCAGGTGCAAAAGACCCTTCACAGCGTTACCTCAGTTTACCTTTCCGTACGCGGAGCTCCTAGATTGCAAACAATCTTCCCCCTCCCTCCCCGCAACAAGCCGGTCCAACCAAAAACTACCCGGCCCAGCGGAAGCGGAATTGCCTCACGAGATAACAACACTTCCCTCCCACGCGCTCTCGCCAGCCGGGCCGCGCAGGGATTCCGCGCCCCGCCCGGCCTTCAGTTTCCGTACAAAATGGTGCCCCACGGTGCTCAGGCTCGCCTTACGTTGGCTCCAGCCCATCCTCCACAAAAGCTGAGTGACAGTGAAACATGAGCATATGCTGCTGAGCAAAGCTAGGGAGGGTGATGGCAATCTAGCGTTCCTAGTGAGTAGAGAAACGCTAGGAATGAAATGAGATCGGATAATCGTCTCAGAGAGAGCACTACTAACCTGCTGTACGGAGCCGCCCTGCCGGCTGCCGCAAAGGCACTTCCGGCCTCGCCCGCGGAGGTGGGCACGACACCGGAAGTGAGCCTGCGGTGTGTCTGCCCGGCGCTCTGGGCCGCTGTAGCTGAGGGCGTGGTGGGTTCCGCCTTTGAGACGCGAGGTAGAGTCCCAGAAGCGACTTTTCTCACTGCAGTGAAGCCAGCTGGACCTTGAGAACTGCATGTAAGCGGACAGCTTCGATGGATAGATCCCTCTCCTCTAAGGCTGTGGCCGCGGCGCTGCCTCTCCCAAGCCAGCACCTGTCGCCCTGAACATCGTTTCAGTGAGGTCACCATTTGCACTGTGAATACTGATTAGGAACTTAGCGTTGACTTAGCACACTCGTGCACTCAGTGCTCAGACACCCTCGAGGAGGAGTGTTTATCTTTGCCTAACTCAATGCGCGAGCGACTTAGCTATCACCTCCAGGCGTCGCCCGCTAAGGCGGGGGCCTAGGCCTAAGGGGAGGAGCTGGGATGTTTTGTTTTTACGGAAGATAAGCACGGCGGGACTTTAATTAAAACGGTAAAACCGGATTTTATTCAGTAATCACAGTCAAGGAAAAAGCTGAGCTCCGTTCCATTTGTGTAGAGGTGATTGGGCATTTTAAAGGAAGAATGAGGGTAAGAAGGTGAATGGGGCTCCGTAGAGTCAGAGAAGTGAAAACTTGCAGAGGATTGTTTAGGGTAAATGAGATTAGGCCAGAGATGTCTGCTAGCTGGCAGTTACCTAAGATAATGTGCTATTCTGCCATTAGTTTGGGAGATAAAGGCCCGTATACATCCTAGAGGGATGAAGGAAGAATTCATAATTGTAAGCACTTAGTAAATGGTTAGAAAGAGGGGTTAGGAGCCTATTGTCAGGTGTTGGCTGGAACAAACTAAGTTCTGGCAGCACTGAGCTTTCTCGGGCAGGCATTTTAATGTGTGGGGGGTTGCGAGTGAGAATAAGAGGGACATGACCTTTTGCTGGTAGAAGGCACACTACATTTCTGTTGTCTCTTAGTGCAGAGGTTTGGATGGAGTTGTTATGTGCCAAGAGTTTGGCAGTTCTCAGCCCCTACCATACCCTTATTCGATGAGTAACCACATTGGAAAAAAAAAATGGCCTGCAAGGTGGCTCATGCCTGTTGTAATTGTAGCACTTTGGGAGGCCAGTGCAGGAGGATTGCTTGAGGCCAGGAGTTCAAGACCAGCCCAGGCAACATAGTGACACCCTGTCTCTAGAAAAAATAAAAAACTTATCTGAGCGTGGTGGTGCACACCTGCAATCCCAGACACTTGGGAGGTCGGGGCAGGAGGATCTCTTGAGCCCCTTCTAGAGCAACCTGGGCAACATAATGAGACCCCATTTCTACAAAAACTTTTAAAAATTAGCCAGGCATGGTGGCACACGTCTGTGGTCCTAGCTACTCAAGAAGATGAGGCAGGAATATCACTTGAGCCCATGAGTTTGAGGTCGCAGTGTGCTATGATCATACCACTGCACTCCAGCCTGAGTTACAGAGTGTGAGACCCTGTCCCTAAAAAAAAAAAACCAAAAAATTGAGTAGAGCCAAATATAGCCTTTAAAAGAAGTGATTTAAAAGACAGATTTTTTTTCCATATAATTGGAAGTCTTATTTTTAAAATTCTGAAAGTGACTTTTCTCATTTAAGTTAGTGGGACCCTAAGTGACATTGTCTAATTGGACAGCTCTGATGGATGATAATGCCTCAGTCTTCAACCACATTGTTCTTTGTTATTAAAGTGCCATGCACAAACCGTGAAAATTAAATAAATATAGAAGTCTTAAACATTATTTATTTGTTCTCTACCAGTCACTTTTATTTTTCTCTCTTACCGAATCTGTCTTAATCTTGGATAGTCACTTTAATTTTGTAGAACCAGAATTTCACTGTAATAACCCCATTTTACCCAATGTCTTCTGTCTGCCCTACCCTGAATTCTCCAACCCCAGCACTGCGCCGTAGCAGTGTTGTAGCAAATGAGGTTTATCCGAGGCATGATTATTGCTAATTGAAAACTTTTCCCAATACCCCGCCATGACGACTTGAAATATAGTTGGCACTGGCAATTTTTGACAGTGTCTATGGAGACTGAAGTAAAAAAAATAAAATGAAATAAAGAATTCTCCAACCTTTCCTATTCAGCACTACTCCAATACCTATCATTACCTTGTAACCCGTCCCGCAGCTCCTTCTCTGTGTGCAGTCCTTCACGGTCACAAGCTGCTTCTACTGGACACAGACCACATACAGTGCCCAGATCCCTAGATCACATCCTGAGGTTCAGCAGCCCTTTTAAGTCTCCACTGGGCTCTCCCAAGATTAACTCTAACTCACTGAGACCAAATGTGATTCTATCACGTGTAGAGTGCAATACAATCCCCCAAGAATTTTTCTTCTGGGTTTGGATAATGTTTCAGGTAGAACGAGGTCGAAGGGTACTGTGCATTGATTTAACTTAGGCTTGTTTTCATGAAGCCAGCATAAACATGATGAACTAAAACTTTTTTCTAGAGTACCACCGTGCAATAGACCTTTCTGCAATGAAGGAAATGTTCTGTATCAGCTCTGTGCAGTATGGTAGTCTCCAGCCACATGTGGCCTTTGAGCTAGTGTGATTAAGGAACTATATTTAATTTTAGTTTTAAAGCTATATGTGGCTAGTGGTTCCATTATTGGCACATTTAAACAGCCTGTCTTTCCTATGTAATGTCTTCTGGGTACATGTTGAACTTTCGCATCTTCAATATAAAACAAATGCCTGTCAGTCTCCACTGTCATTTGCCTTACATCCACTTCCTTACCTACCATTTACCTCTGCAGTCTGTCTTCTGCTGCCACTCCATAGAAATTGCAGAGATAAGGTCATCTGTGCTCTCAATATTGCCAAATCATTGACGTCTGACCACTGGGTCATTTCTCTCTTCTTTCTTATCCTTTAGCTTCTGTGTCACCCTTTTCCTGGGTTTCTTCTTATTTCTCTGGCCTGTTGATCCATTCCTGTATGCAATATGACTTTACTCAATGTCTATTATGTGCCAGAATTTCAAGTGATGATGAGAAAAAGGACGCTATCCCAGTTCCCATGTAGCTTGTAGTCTGTGATACTCATTTTATAAACTGGTGACATTCAAACATTGTAACACAACCCAGATATATGTTTTACCTTGCAACCTCATATGCATGTGTGTGTAAATATATTCATTAAAAAATTTCAGGAAAAGATCTTTACCCAAATTGCATGCAAAGCATATTAATATTTTTATACTATTTTTTAATGCTGGTGAAGACCTCTTTTGATGATTTTACAACCCACCCACAGTTTGAAAACCACATGCTAAATGTCAGTGTGCCCCAAGGCCTGATGTTAGCTTCTATTTCATGCTGCACTCCCTGAGTGCCCTTCCCCAAGTGCATGTCTCCAGCCTCTATCCATGGGCACTGCTCCTTCCTTGGAGCTCTGTCTCCACGGACTGCCAGCAGATCACACTTTGAGATCCAGCAGCCTCCCAGACACAACTGGCCTCAGTGTTTCCTCTCGTGGGTCCCAATCTGATTTCATCCCCTTTTCCCAAATCCTGCTCCTTGGACATTTACTATGTTGGTAAATGGTTCTACGATCCACCCACTTACCCTAGGGAGAAACCTAGATGTAAATGCATTCCCCTCTCCCCAGCCTTTTTTCATCACAATAAGTATCTTAAAGATCTCCCCTCTCCATCTCATTGCCATTGCTTCAGTTTAGACCCTCTCACTTGCATCAGAGGCAGCGTACTTCAGGAGTCTTCTAAATCAGCTCAGTTCAATAGCACCTTCAACGAGGATGGAAATTTCTATATGTGCCCTGTCCAAAATGGTAGCCACTAGCCATGTATAGCTCTTGAGCACTTAAAATATGGCTAGTGTGATTGAGGAACTAAATTTTTAAGTTTAAGTAGCCATATATGGTAGTGACTAACATATTGGACTGTACAGGTCTAAATGATCCTGCCACAACTGTACCCCCTCCTAGTACCTGGCACAGATAGAACACCAACCAACCAACCCCTATTGATTAAATGAATGAGATATAAAAATATGAAAGCCATATAAATATGTTAACGCCATCAATTACTATGTAATATCACAAGTCAATTCCATTCCTTAAATAATTTTTCATAAATTTTTACATGTAACTTTTAATTTCTTCATATAAGTACCCTAAATTGCTTTCATCATTAAAAACTACTTTTTTTGGTTTAATTTTTTCTAATCATAGAAACTGCCTTTTTGTGTTCTTTAATGTTTTTCCTACCATCAGTCACACCACCATCAAGTGCCGATTAAACAGTTGACTGACACATAGTGACACAAAGCAGATGAGTGGTTGCCTGGGGAGAGGTGGAAGGGATTACAAAATGGCATGAAGAAACTTACGTGTAGTGGATGTGTTCTCTATCTTGATCGTAGTGAGGATTTCCTGGATGTCTATATACATGTGAGACAAATGTACATTTCAAATTGTACATTTCAATGTGCAATATTGTTTGTAAATTATACTGCCATAAAACCATTTTTTTAAAAATCCAGTTAGGCCAGACACGGTGGCTCACAGTTGTAATCGCAGGATTTTGGGAGCCTGAGGAGGGATGATTGAGGCCAGGAATTCAAAACCAACCTGGCAATACAGCAAGACCCCGTCTCTACAGAAAATAAGGAAAATTAGTCTGGCATGGTGGTGTGTGCCTGTAGTCTCAGCTACTCAGGAGGCTGAGGCAGGAGGATCCCTTGAGCCCAGGATTCAAGGTTGCAGTGAGCTGTGATCATGCCACTGCACTCCAGCCTGGATGACAGAGCAAGACCCCATCTCTTCTAACAATAATAATAATAACAATAGCAAGACCCCATCTCTAGTAATAATAATAATGATAATAATAACAACAACAACAGCAAATACTTGTTCGGCATATGCCTTGTGCCAGGCACCGTTCTGAGTGGTTTATATCTATTCATTTGATCCTCATAACAATCAGCTTAGGTAAATTGTATCTCCATTGTTCAGTTGAGGAAATTAAAGGCAAAGAGATTAAATAATTCGTCCAAAGTCATATTGCTGGTAAGTGGCAGAACCAGTCTTTGGACTCAGATATCGCAGGCCCTTAGAGACAACAGTGTACTGCCTCAATTAAGCTTTATAAATAAAAGTAAGATTATTGAAAGTCTATATTGGAACACATGTTAAGTTTAAATGTATCTATGTACATTTTAAATGCCCTAATTTGTGAAAACAACAAAAAACAAAATATTTTCTAAAGATGCTACCTGCTTGCATGTGATACCATTATTATTTATATTACTGCTCTTAACCTTTAAAGTGGTTTCAATTATAAAATCTGATTTCTTGGCTGGGAGTGGTGGTGCACACCTATAGTCCCACTTACTCAGGAGGCTGAGGCAGGAGGATCACTTGAGCCCAGGAGTTCAAGCAGACAGTGAGCTATGATCGTGCCACTGCACTCCAGCCCGGGTGACAGTGAGACCTCATCTATAAATCTAAAAAAAAAAAAAATTAAATAAAAACTGATTTTATCCTACCTTGTATTTCACTTTGAAACTAATTTTTACCCTGAAAGTTCTGCTTCATGATTTTAAGCTCATTTAGTGGTTACTGTGTGAACCATTAAGCCTAGATGTGAATTTTGAACATAATTTTTACCTAACATAATTAAAAATTTCATCGTTAGGACTAGGACATGAGGGACTAGAATAAAGTTTGTGTTTTTAAAAAAGTTGATCTTTAAATATTCTCTCCACAAATATTCTATTTTTGTGCCATACCAGGTTTATCTAGTTTACTATAGCTCTTCACAGTTACTTGTGTAAATGTTAAAATAAGTAGCAGTCTCAACATGGGCATCCACCGTCTTGTCTTGTCTCAGCTGCCCAGGGCATGGCTTCTGTTTGTTTGTAACTCCCTATTAAATGTTTCTTTCTGAGAGAAAAAAAATGGCTGGACGCCGTGGCTCATGCCTGTATCCTAGCATTGTGGGAGGTTGAGGCAGGAGGATTGCTTGAGCTCAGGATTTGAGACCAGCCTGAGGAAGAGCGAGACCCGAGACCCCATCTATACTAAAAATAGAAACATTAGCGTCTGTGGTGTGCCTGTAGTCCCAGCACTCTGGGAAGCCCAGGCAGGAGGATCACTTGAGCCCAGGAGTTTGAGGTTGCAGTGAGCTAGGCTGACGCCACTGCACACCACCCGGGTGAATGAGACTGTTTAAAAAAAAAAAGAAAAGTAGCAGTCTTTGATGGAGTCAGTGCCTGAGACCTTGAAGTTAACCAGACTGTAAGCAGCACAAATTCCAATCATTTTTTATTAAAATTACTGTTTAAATAAATTTAAAAGACATTAAATCCTCTGTGTCAAGCCATTAAAAGTAATGTATGTTATTGGTGCAATTTGTAAGTTTTCACTTGTTTTCCTCTTTCCTGAAATCCATTTTGATCTGGCTTTATGATATGTTTGCAACCTGAAATTAATAAAAACCCTCATTCCTTAAAAAAAGAAAACCTGCAATTCGGGATTTAGTCAACACAGCCTTTCCTGTTCTCATTATTCTAAACTGTTAGATTCACTTTTCTGCACTTGGTTGTTTCTACTGTTAGAAAACTCTGTCAGCTGACATCAGTGGAGTTATTGGGGGAAGCACTAGAAGGTATTGTGCTCTAGAGCTGTGGTCCCCAAGCCCTGGGCTGAGGACTGCTGCCAGCTGGAGGCCCATTAGGAACTGGGCCACGTGGCAGGAGGCGAGCGGAGCTTCATCCGTATTTACAGCCACTCCGCATTACTCACGGCAGCATGACCGCCTGATCCTGTCAGATCAGCCACAGCATTAGATTCTCATGTGAACCCTACTGTAAACTGCACATGCGCAGGATCTAGGTTGTGAGCTCTGGCAATGGAAAAAAAGCCAAACTGTGTAAAATAGTTTTAAAGAGATTTACTCTGGGCCGAATTTGAGGACCATGACCCAGGAGCACGCCCAAGAGGCCTTGAGCAGTGGACTCGCCCTGGCTGGGTTACAGTTTGGTTTTATACATTTCAGGGAGACAGGGGTTACAGGTTAAGTCATCAACCAATACGTGGGAGGCATACATTGGTTTGGCCTGAAAATATGGGCCATTTTGAAGCGAGGCTTACAGGTTATAAGTTTAAAGATTCTTTGGCTTGTAATTAGTTAAAGACATGAAGCTTTGTCTAAAGACTTGGAATGTTTCAACATAAGGAGCTGTTTATCAGAGATAAGCCATCAGACATAGAATTGTTGTGTAAATTGAGGACCTACAGGTGTGTCTTGCATAGCCTTAGGCCTGTTAATGGGTTATAAATGATATCTCCAAGAAGGGAGGGGGAGCATGATAAAGCATGTATGATCTTCCTCCTGGCAGGCAATTTAGTTTTAGGATATTCCTTTGGCCATGAGGGGGTCCATTTAGTCAGCCGGTGGGGGGTGAGCCTTAAAATTTTATTTTAGTTCACAATTACCCCCTTTTGGCCAAGATCTGTCAGAGACAGCATCTATGGCCGAACTTTTATTTTGTCCCATCCATTGTCAGGGTGGTGTGGCTACCTGCCCTGGGTCCATCTGGTCCCTCAGTGGGACTCTTGTGGCCAAGAGGACTGATAAGCCAAAAGGGGGCTTACAGCCAATTAAGTATTTTAAACCAAAAAGGACTGGAGATAGACAAGCTCTCATTAACACTTTAAAATCTTCTAGATGATGTAAGAATAAAATCCAAAGTGTTAAAGGCAAGGCTACAAAAGTAATTTATCTATAAGTGTTGAGCTACTATATTCTTGGGGTTAGTGGTAGTCTTATAGCAAATATAAGTATCATTAATATTTAAGCTAAGGGAATTTAGAGACTTTTATTGTGTCATAATATTTTAGTCTCTTTAGTAATTTATACTAAGGTGGCTGATAAATTACTCAGTATATCTCCTTTTGTATAAATCTATGACTGAGAAAAAATTATACTTAAGAATTCTAAGTCTATAGGAAGTAAGAAAAAAATTTTACAATTTGGATGAATCTTTGCAGCATGTGGTCTGAAAAGACAGCATTTCAGTTAGTATTCCTTTAGGCTTCTGTGCCCCTCCTTGATCTGGAAGGTCTAAACTAATTCCATTCTTTCGGAATCGGCCCTTGTAATCTCACACGCTCTCCTCTTCTGTGATAGTCCCTGGGCCTAGAGGGAGGATATTTGAACAGAGCTTTGGCAGATTTTGAGGTTCTAGGTCCCAGAGATAAGGTAAACTTGCTATTTACTTAAAATTTATCAGGACTCTGGAAAACAAAACAAAATTAGTAATGTTCAAATAAAAAGTCTTTTTGTGAAAATTTAGTTAGGTCTCATGAGATTGAGTTAGCTATATCCATGGTCATATCCGTTTTCTAATTAAAATTGAAGTCCTGGAAGTTTGTTTTGTTTTAGTCCAATGGTATATAATCTCCAAAGATATTAGAAACCAGTACTGAAGTGAATTTGTCAGTCCTTTTTATGACTTTACTTGAAGAAGCCAACTTTGGACTTAGCCAGAAAGAACTACTTTCTGAGATGAAATAAAGTAAAATAATAATTTTTTTAAAGATGATAAAACTTGGACTAGCCACGGTTAGAGACAATTGAAAAACCAAATTGGTTACTTTAGTGGCATACAACAATTTACATAATAACCATAATTATTACACCAAGACATGTCAATGTTTTACAATACTGGAGCATATATTAATAACATACTTATACAAGTGTAGCCCAAAGACAGTTAAACGCCATTTCATATTTAACAATGTTCCCTGTATGGCTTTGACATACTAAATAAATCTAATGTCTGTTTTAGACTTTTAGTGGCCCTAATATATAGAAAACTAGTTTAAGGTCAAAAGGCTGGATTTAGTTCTTCAGCATTTTCCCAGGCACATTATAGTTTTCTTTTATGAGGTCGATTTTCCATAAATATTTGATGAATTATTTTTTTAACCTGTTTGTATAATAGAGACTGGTTTGGACTTTTCTATTTTTTAATTGAGATAAAGCACATAAAGGGCAGAAATATTAAATGTACAATTAATAACGTTTTATGCATATTTAGTATCCAAACGAAGCTATGGAACATTTCAAAATCCCCAGATGCTTCCATCATGCGCTTTCCCGTCAATTACTGTTCCCCTATCCCAACCAAGGGAACTATCCTTCTGACATCTGTCAGGAGTATGTCTCCTCCTGAACTTGAATGTCATATAAGTTAAAGTAAACATTTTGTTGTTGTTTCTAGTTTCTTTCTTGTTTCTTGCCTGTTTCTGAGGCCCTCATTCTTTCCTGTGGATTCAGATCGTTGTCTGTTGTCATTTCCTATAATTCTGAAGAATTTCCTCTTAAATTTCTTGTAGAGAATACCTGAAAGTACTCATTTCTTTTCATTTGTGTTTATCAAGAGAGTGTTTTCACTTTGCATTTATTTTTGAAGTACAATTTTGCTGGATATAGAATTCTGGGTTGACTTTTTTATTTTCCTTTCATCATTTAATTGTGCCATTGCACTGTCTTCTAGTCTCCATTGGACATAATGAACACTGAGTCAATGTCTTTATTATTGTTTTCCTGTGTAGAGTGAGTTTTTTTCTTGAAGATTTTCCATTTGTCATTGCATTTCAGCATTTTAACTATAATGCGTGTGCTTAAGATTTTTTGGTGTTTCACTGGAATGTTTTATTGAGTTTCTTTGAGCCATACAGTAATGTATTTCATTACATTTGAGAAGTTTTTGTTATTTTTTCAAATATTTTTCTCAGCTCCCTTTTCTTTTTTCTTTCCTTTGTGACTTCCATACACATTTGTTGGTATTCTTCACATTGGCCTCTAAACCTCTGAGACTGTGTTCATTTGCTTTAATCTTTTTTCTTTAGAACAAATAATTTCTGTTCATCTATTGTCAAGTTCACTGATTCTTCTGCCATAGTCGACTGTTTTTGTACCTATCAAATGAATTCCTCAATTGGGTTCTTGTACTTTTCATTTCTAAAATTGTCATTTGCTCTTTTTTTTTTATAACTTCTCTATTGAAAGTCTCTATTTGTTGAATAATTTTCTTCATATTTTCATTTTTTTAGTCTTTGATCATAGATAACAGATTTTAAAATGCTATTTGGACATCTATAAAATAACTGTTTTGAATTCAATTTCCCATTTGATGTTTGATTACTGATATCTCTTCTTTTTTATTATTCTTATTCTTAACTTATAGCTTGACTCTCTAAGGAGTGCCCCTCTATCTGCATAGCTTAGTGATAAACAATGATTCAGAGGGTTTTGCTTAAACATCACAAGCTCATGACGCTTCTACCAATTCACCTGCCTGTGGTTTGGAAAGTGCATGAAAACTACAGCAGTTCTTACTTTCCTCTGTACTTTGCACTGGTCCCTCTTGGGTCTCTGTCACTTCTAATATGTGTGCAGAGATTATCTCAGCAATTCTATGACTCCACAGTTTCCAGGAATCCACTATTAACTTCGAACTGGTCAACCACTTGCCCCTACCAGGACCATCACCTTGGACAAGCAAAGCTGTGGGATCCTTCTGTTCGTTTCCTGTGGTGTTCACCACATTTAGCTGGAAACGCTGAAGGATCTGGCTCCACTCCCTACCCCAACTCATATAGACCCAATTTGGCAGTAAGTTGTTAGTTTTTGCTGCCATCTTCATGCTGTTGTTATCGCAGTTTTTCAGTTCTTGCTGATTGTGCTTTGGTGGAAGGGTGCAGTTCCAGGCAAAAGGCCTCAGACTTTTCCCATTCTTACAGAAAGCTCCAGTACATATTCAAGAATTAACAATTCTCAATTTTTTTATGCCTTTGATAATTTCCAGAGTCCTGAAATCATTAGATTTTAAGTTTTTTTCATTTCATACTTCAGTTGTTTTTGTTTCTGCACAGAGAATTCAACAAACTTTTCAAGATACTGTAACCAGAAGTGCTTTCCAAACTGAATTTTATGAACGTAATGGCCACACTAAATGGCAATGGGGGTGTATACTAGTATAAGTAACTTTTAAGTAGAGAATATGGTGTCCATACCCTTAGATTAAAGAGAAATAGAGCTCAAAACAAATACTGGACTCTAATCTCTCCATTTCTTATTCTCAGAGGTATCCTCTAGCAATTTTCAAAACATCTTATGTCCACTCTAGGATTAAACAGATAAGCAGATATAGTATAGATAATGGGAGGCAGGAATATCACTTTAAGAGATGAAAATCCCAAATAAAGAAAAGGAGGAAATATAGAATGATACCTGAGGAATTGTTCATTAAGAAGAACTCATGGTCTATGCAGGGCACGTTAGCATTCACCTATAGTCCCAGAAACACAGGAGGATTGCTTGAGCCCAGGAGTTTGAGGCCAGCCTGGGATACATAGCAAAACTCTGTCTCTAAAAAATTAGCTAAAAATGAGAGCACACACTTTTTTCTCATGTTTAATTATTTTTATTTGTATATTTTAATTTTGAAATAATTTTAGACTTGCAAAAAGTTTCAAAAATAGCAAAGTTTGTTCCAATATCATTTTCCTTCACCTTTCCTTAATGTTAAACATCTTACATAACCATTGTATGATAATCAAACCCAGAAAATTAACATTGACACAATGGCATTAAGTACATGGATGGATTTCACTGTTTTTTCTACTGATACCTTTTTTAAGTTCCAGAATCGAATCCAGGATACCATATTGCATTTAATTGTCATGTCTCCTTAATCTCCTCTGCTCTGTGACAGTTCTTTATTCTTTCTCTGTCTCTTGTGGCCTTGATACTTGGAAAGTATACTGATTAATAACTTTTAAGAAAGTGTTTCTGATCTTTTCTATTGGTTAGATTCAGATTATACATTTTTGACTAGACTATCACAGAAGAGATGGTTCTTTTCAGTGTACCATATTAGGCAATACATAATATCAATTTTTCTTCTTACTAGTGATAATGGAGGAATATGATCAATGAAACCCTTTCAGTAAGGAGGTCTTAGACAAAAAGAATCCAGGCAGCTGCTTCTGTCACTCTTCCTATATGGTCATATGTCCATTTTATTAGAAATCATCTATACCTGTCTGAACCCATAATTACTTTTTTCCCAAGAATTTAGAATTTAGTTCTTTTAAAAGTCTGCTGTCCAACCAAGAATATTGAAGGTATAAATTATGTTCATTCTTTTTTTTTTATTTCAGCATAATATGGGGGTACAGATGTTTAGGTTACGTGTGTTCATTCTTATATGACAAATGATTCTGTGATGGCCACTTACATGGGAATGTTGATAGCATGGAAAAAGAGGAAGAGAAATTGGATTATTAAGACATGGAAGTAAACCCCAAAGAATTAGAGAAAATCTTTGCAAACTATTCAACTGACAAGGAATTAATAACCAGAATATATATGGAACTCAAGCAACTCAATAGCAAAAACATAAATAATCCAATTTAAAAAATGGGCAAAAGATGTGAATAGACATTTTTAAAAACAAAACATATAAATGACCAGTGGGTATATTAAAAAATGTTCAACAGCAGTAATCATCAGAGAAATGCAAATCAAAACCACAATGAGATATCACCTCACCCCAGTTATCTATTATCAAAAGGACAAAAATAATAAATGCTGGTGAGGATGCAGAGAAAGAAGAACATGTGTATCTTGTTGGTTGGACTGTAAATAGGTACAGCCACTATGGAAAACAGTACTGAGGTTCTTCAAAAAACTAAAAATATAATTATCATATAATTCAGCAATCCCACAGTTGGATATCTATCCAAAAGAAAGGAAATCAGAATATGGAAAAGATATCTGCACTCCCATGTTTATTGCAGCACTATTCACAATAGTCAAGATATGGAATCAACCTCGATGTTCATTGAGGGATGAAGGGATAAAGAAAACATGGTATATATACACAATGAAATATTATTCCACCATAAAAAATAAAATCCTGTCGTTTGCCACAACATGGGTAGAACTGAATGTCATTATGTTAAGTAGGAAATGCTAGGCACAGAAAGACAAATGTTGCATGTTCTCACTCACATGTACAAGCTTAAAAAATTGATCTCATGGAGGTAGTAAATAGAATGGTGACTACCAGAGGCTGGAAAGGGTAATGGGGGACATAAGGAGGCGTTGCTTAATGGATACAAAAATACAGTTAGATAGAAGAAATAGATCTAGTACAATAGGGAAAATATAGTTAAGAATAATTAATTGTGTATTTCATAATAACTAGAAAAGTCCTCTTTCCAACACAAAATAAGAATAAATGTTTGGGGTGATCAATAACCCAATTATTTATATTTGATCATTACATATTCTATTCTTGTATCAAAATATCACATGTAATCCATAAATATGTACAACTATTATGTGTCCATAAAAATAAATATACTGCCTGTGCACCTATATGTGTATTATAAACACATATGCACATTTGCATAAGTGATGTAAATTTTGATCTTTTTACTCAAATATTCAGTTTTAATTTCTTAATGTCTTTATGAATGGATTACTAAATATATTAAAGCCATATTTTAATTAAATACATTTATCTATATGGGTAGATGTGAAAATATTATATTGGTCAGCATTTGCCCATTAGTGATTTATGACAAGTCACTCAAAACTCAGTGGCTTATAACACTAAACATGTATTTTCATGTTCATGGATTTCATGTTAATGATTTGGCTGATGAAGGCAGGGCTCAGCCAGGTGGCTCTGCTGCAGGCCACTGAGCTTATCTCCAGTCTATGAATTGTGTTTGATCTGGTGCCAAGGCTGAAGACAGTGAGTACTCAGGGCACATTTTCATGGTAAGTACAGAAGTCAATGAAATCCACAAACCAAGCTGCACAGGTGTCAATAGCTGATCATGCTATTGACAAATAATAATGTTTTTCATCTTTTGTAAACTTAAAAGTGCTTTGAAATTTAATTTTTCATTAATTAGAAGGTTAAGATGGGTGTATTTTTTCAACGTGTGGCTTTACATGGAAATGTTTTTAAAGGGCCTCATTGGTGGGAAAAATCTCTTTACCCAAAGTAAATTTCCCCTAAAATGTAGCTTCCTGAACCTTATATAGATCATCTGTTACCTTCCTAAAATGTAGACCATAATTCAGTTTATCTAAGGTAGTTCTGCGATTTTGCATTTGTGACATGCTCTCAGTGATGCTCACGAAACTGTTGAATTCTGGAAAAATTTTGAGTAGGGATAAAAATAATGCTACATCCACGTTGAGTTGTTTTTGTTTTTATATTTGTCAAGAAAGATTTTTCATTTATCAGATGATAGTTATGTATTTCATGCCATTTCCTCATTTTTCTTTTGACTCTATGACTTAATCAAGTTTTCTTGCTAGGATCCCAATTTGTCGATAATATCTTGAAACACATTCAAATGTATTTTGAGGCCATTCTCTAAATGGAATAACTCTGAGGGTTGGGGAAATAGCGACCATACTGAGCTGTCTGCCATTAACTCACCATCACTTCTAAAAGTATCTTCCCTAGAAGCTCTTTTTACATTCTGTTTTCCTGTAGAGTTGCTCAATGAAGAATCCTACCATGAGATTTGGAAGTTAGAAGATGATTCAATACTATCCATTAGCACCTGCAGACAGACCCATGGACTAAGGTAAGGATTGCAGACTCACCTGGTGAGGTGCTGCAAGCAGCTGAGACCATCACCATCCCCACCCTTGGGCTTCCTAGGCAGGTCTGAGGATCCCGTGGTCATGTACCTTCAGAGGCAGATGCACTCTGGCTTCTGAAGGAGCACCAGGGAACCCCATTATTTCTAGCATCTGCATCTCTAAGCATCATATCCTCTGGCCTTTGAAAGATTGTAGTTTAGACTCTAATTCCTTATATTCCTACTTGGAATACCTAGAGTAGCTTTTCCTTTGATGTATTAACTCCAACTGGTCCTGTAACCCAGACTCCTCAGGTGTAATCAGCTCTGTCCTTTTATAAATCAGAACTGTGTTTGCCATGTCTGTGCTGCTGGGGCTGAAGAAGAGGAAAAAGACTTAGGGAGCAGAGAAGGTTCCTGCCCACTTTTACCAAAACCTCCCAGTGACATTCAGAACATGGCTGCCTCTGAAAAATGCTCTCAGGAGATCGAACACCAGGAGGAGCAGCTGGGGCAGCCCAGCCTCACATGTCTGCTTCCCTGGGGGGTTTCTGTTAGGGCTTGTAACACTGTGGGAGGGTAATTATTATACTGTAGACAGTAGTAAGTTGCCAAATCTTCAGGCTGCAGGCTGCTGATGGTGAGAGTGAAATCTGTCCCAGACCCACTGCCACTGAACCTCGATGGGATCCCAGTTTCCAAATTAGATGCTCTATAGATCAGCATCTTAGGGGGTTGCTCTGGTTTCTGCTGATACCAGTTTAAATAATTGCTAATGCCCTGACTGGCCCGGCAAGTGATGGTGACTGTGTCTCCTAGAGATGCAGCCAGGGAAGATGGAGACTGGGTCATCTGTATGTCACATCTGGCACCTGAGATTGGAAACATAAAAACAAACATTCACATAATTAGTCATGTTATGAAAGAACTTCCCTGAAGAGCCAGGCAGTAATGACCACCCTGGCTGAGTAAATTCTTGGTGTTCTCCCTCCTTACCTGGGAGCCAGAGCAGCAGAAGCCCCAGGAGTTGAGTGGGGGCCCTCATGTCCATGCTGTGTCCTGATGGGGACTGACTCCTGCACAGAGTGTGATCGACCTGTTAATAAGTCTGCAGGGCAGGGGGCTTTGCTGTGGGAACATGCAAATTAGCAGGAGATGAGCAGTCTCGGCACAGCTGCAGGGCTGGCTCATTTCAGTGACTCAGGACAGACCCAGTGTCTCCAGGTGTCCCAGGTCAGACCAGATCAGCACAGATTTGCCTGCAGAGAACTCGTTTCTCCCTGGGGTCTACAGGACATATTAATAATATGTCTAGTATTCTGTGAAGAGCATATTATTTTCATCTCTTCAAAGTTTAAGACATGCTTTTCCTGTTACCCTTCAATTTTTGATGGGTTGTTGGTGATGGCACAACCCCAGAAACTGCAAGATGGTTTACAAGCTCCTTGCATTTAGTACCAGTGAATATTATTGAGCCTAGAGAGGCTTCCTATTTTCCCTGATTCCCTGATGCCATTGGTGTGATAAGTTATGAGCACTACCATCCAGAGATGTCATGACATAGGAGAGCAAGAAAAACCATAGGGGGTCATGATTTGTAAGGGAGGGCAGGTGTGTCATCATTAACTTGTCATCTCCAGCTAAGTGATCTCTCTTTCTCCATCTTTGAATGCTCTGTCCCACTCCTTCAATCAGTTCAGCTAAGGTCAAGGACTTTCCCCCTCCCCACCTGAGTAGCATCAACTGCCTTCCTAGCTCTGCTTGTTCCTGCACATATTCATGCTAGGTGTCCCTGAGTGCCTCAGATTATCACTTGTGCTTCCCATCCCCTCGACTCAAGCCACTCCCTTCAGAAGTGGAGGTCCTCTGCAGAGCCAGCCTTCATGTGTACCCTCAAACCTACCATGGTCCTTAAACCTGTATATTCTACCATCACCAAATATCTTCCAGTTTCTGAGACAAGGCAATTCTCAATGGCTGGGTTTAGGATAGTGGGGTCCAAGCGGGATAAGGGGAGAAATCGGCAGTAAATGAAGGTGGAAGTCCTTTCTGGGGTGCTGGAGCTACATGGGGGAGGAGGGCATCCCCACACAGGAGAGGTGGTGCTGCTCACCCCGTTGGGGTGTCCCAGAAGGTTGGATGAGCAGGGCATTCACATTGATAGGGGCCCCCACTGCAGGAGTTAGAGTCCAGGCAGAGTGAGGAGGACACCCATTGAGGTATGGCCATGAAAGGGGCATCAGAGCTGGATGGACATGGTTGAAGCTCCGACTCAGGTGGGACAAAGGCAATATACATAACCTAAACATTTGTATCCCCATAATATGCTGACATAAACAAACAAACAAACAAACAAACAAAAATGTAAATTGTTGGAATGTATTTTAAAAATAGAATTCAATAATATGCTGCTTAAAAGAAACCCACCTAATAGGTAATGACATTTATTGATTCAAGGCAAAGTAGTGGAAAAAAGATATTCCACCCAAACAGAAACCAAAAGTGAGCAGGAGTTGCTATGTTGATAACAGATGAATAGACATTAAATAAATGACAGAAAAAAAAAAGACAAAGAATGTCATTATATAATGATAAAGGAATCAATTCAACAAGAAGATATAAAAATCCTAAATATATATGCACCTTACACCACAGTACCTAGATTCATAAAACAAATACTACTAAACCTAAGAAAAGAGATAGATGACAAGACAATAACAGTGGGGGACTTCACCATCCCACTGATAGCACTAAATAGATCACTAAGGCAGAAAATCAGCATAGATACACTGGACTTAAATTGGACTCTAGATCAAATGGACCTAATAGACATTTACAGAGTATTCTACCCAGTAACCATGAATTAAGAACAAAAACCATATAATTGTCTCAATAGCTGCAGAAAAATCATTCAATAAAAACTAAGGATCTCTTCATGATAAAAACCCCAACAAAATAGGCATAGAAAAAAAACTACCTAAAAATAATAAAAGCCACATATGGCATATCCACAGCCAATATCATACTGACTGGGGAAAATTTGAAAGCATTCATCCTAAGAACCAGGGTACAATGTACACTATTCTGGTGATAAGTAATAAAACTCCAGATTTCACCACTATGCAATATATCAATGTAAAAAAACTGGACTTGTACCCCCTAAATCTATCAAAATAAATAAATAGAAATAGAAATAAAAAAGAAATAAAAAAATTGTAGATTTATGTAGGGCTAACAAAAATTTAAATATGCATACATAATTCTCTTCATGATTAACTTTAAAGGAAAATGTAAAAAAAAGAAAATATAAACTATATTAAGAGATATAAATGATACACATAAAAAAGCATGCGTTAAACAAAATCCTAAAATCAAGGTAGTGGTAATCATACTAACATATCAGAATTTCATGCTGTTGTGAGGGCCTGAATAAAACCTGTATTCCCCTCTCAAGAGAAGATGATCCATCTTCAGTCAGGGGTACTGAAACTTGCATGTTCTTAGAACAAAAGCTCCTCCCATCAGACTGACCTCCAACCAGGTGTTCAGATGGGGTCAATCTCTTCTTAGTCTCCCGATGAAAAAATACTGTCAAGCGGCAGAACGGTAGATGGAAAATACAGTGAAAATTCATCAGACTCAATCTCTGAAGGACATCAAACATATCCCACATGACCCAGCAAGGATATTGAGGGCTTCCACTCTGACCTTGGATTCCCAGCCTGGTTCCATGTCCATGGGTCTGGGACAGATTTCCCTCTTACCATCAACACCATGGTGGCTGAGGATGCTGGACATACTCCTGTCAGCAGGGGGATGTGTTTTCTCTGACAGTGACACAGACTACAGATCTGAAAATGACTTCTCTATGCCACTACCTGTATTTTCCTTGAGGCTACAGCTGCTAGTATGAGAAATATGTTTTCTTTGTATTTTGATCCTTCATTTATTTTTTTTCTTTGTTTTGGCTAGGATTCACTTACAGTGGTTATCTATTAATAAAATGTACTTTGTAATATTATGTGAGATACATGGGGATTGATTCAATGAAGGATAAAAATAAATCTGATTTCTCAAGGTTCTTCTACTTTATGTGAGGAGTTAGGACAACCAAAAAAAAGGTAATTAGTAAAAGGAGTAAATATTAGTGTCCCAGGCATTTCATATTAGGTGTTCTGATCCAGAAGTTTAGAATATGATGATCATAAAAACACGAACACTTGGCATAAACACTAGGCTTTCCTTCTCAAATTTTTATTCCTCCTACAGGATGTTCTCATTTCTCATTATTCAGCTCCTCATTGTAATTTTGATTTGTTTTCCCTGGCTCAGGTCTTGAGCCAATTCTTCCTTATGTAACCCAGCTTTGCCATCTGGTTCTCACCCTGTTCCTTCCTCTCAGTAACTGGGAGTGAGCTGGCATTCACCAGGCAGAAATTACAGATCCTAACTTGTAAAGAGTGGGACAAATTAAAAGAGTAACTAATAAGAATCTTTCAGCTACTCCGATTTATTTTTTTACATCCTGATATATTCTAGCTGCTCTTAACATTCATTCTCTAAAATATTCTCTCTTCTTATTACACAGGTCAATGTTCCAGCCAGTTTGGAAAAGTTTGCCAGCTCAAAAAATGGTAAATATACATAGAGTTACCATATAATCCATGCAAACAACATTCAATCTTGAGACTGCAAAGAATAGTCTTCTTTGACACCATGTCTGGCTTTGTAGACACCCTGGGGAAAAGGTTAAACCTGAAAGACTCCAGACAACCCCTCCACAGCTTTCCTGAGTGTAGCCCACACAGCAGATCTC
The DNA here is from genome assembly GCA_963575035.1 of Avahi laniger. Lineage (NCBI taxonomy): Eukaryota > Metazoa > Chordata > Mammalia > Primates > Indriidae > Avahi > Avahi laniger. Next base: position 26,445 of record CAUYSK010000911.1, read on the forward strand.
ATGCATTGGAGTCACAAGCCTGCAACTCTCCTGGCAGAAGTTGCATGCTGGTGGTCCTACCATCCCCAGGTATTGAGAGTACCCTTGTCCCACAGCTCCACTGGACATTGCCCTAATAAGACCTCCCCCTGGTAACCCATTTCTATGGATACACTATGTATTAGCCTAGTGGGGGCTCTGTGTATTGATCTCAACCCTGTGGTAGTTCTCTGCCTGGGCCCCAAGACTCATCAGGGCATCTTTTGAAATCTAGGTAGAGGTAGCAATGCCCCTATGGATCTTACACTCTGCAAGCTACACATTTAGCACCACATGGATACTGCTAAGGTTTACCATTTGTGTCCTTCAGGGTGGCAGCCACAGAGGCTACACTGCACCTGGACGCACACTGCTGTTCCAGAATACAAGGAGCAGAAACTTGAGGCAGTGAGCCCCAAATTCACATAGGTGCCCTGGTCCCCTCCTTTGAAACTGTTTTTCACTCAGGGCCCTGCACTCTGGGCATGATTGGCGTGGAAGCCTGGAGGATTTCCTGAATGCCTTCAGGTTCATGTTTTCATGGTCTTGATGAATAGCACCTGGTTTCCTTATATTAATACTAATCTCTTTATCAAATGTTCACTTAGTCACACCCTTGGTGTTCTCTCCTGAACGGGCTTGTTTATTCTTTACAACCTGCCCAAGCTGAGAATTTTTCAAATCTTCTAGCTGCCTCCCTTTTGACTACAAATGCTTCTTTAATTCATTTCTTTCTTCTTGCCTTTTCTTATAAGCAGTTAAGAGAAGCCATGCTGCATCTTCAACACTTGCTTAGAGATGTTTTCTACCAAATATCCTAGTTTATCACTCTTAAGTTCTGCTTTCCACAGAACACTGGGACACAAGCACAATTCTGTCAAGAGTTTTGCCACTTTATGATAAGAATTGTCTTTTCTCCAGTTTCCAATAGCATGTTCTTCATTTCTGTCTAATACCTCAACAGAATGGCCTTTACTGCCCATACTTCTACCAACATTCTGTTCACAATCACCTAGCTAATCTCTAAGAAGATTGATGATTTACCTTCAGCTCTCCTCTTCTTCTGAGCTCTCAACAGAATCTCCCTTTGCAGTCGGTTCATGGCAACACAGGCTTTTGCCAGCGTGCACCTCCAAACTCTCCCAGCCTCTACCTAGTCCCAGTTCCAAAGCGTCTTCCACATTTTTAGGTACTTTTTACAGCAGTATCCAACTTCTCAGTATAAATTCGTTTCTTAGTCTGATCCTGCTTCTAAACAAAAATACTAAGACTGAGTAATTTGTAAACAACAGAAATTTATTTTTCACAGTTCTGGAGTCTGGGAAGTCCAATATCAAGTCACTACATTTGATGTCTGATGAGGGTCTGTTTCTCAGAGAAGGCATATTCTCTGTGTCCTCCCATGGAATAAAGGCAAAAAAAAAAAAAAAGTGGCCAACAGGCTCCCTCAAGCACTTTTATAAGGGTACTGATCCCATCCATGAAAGCAGAAACCTTTATGCCCTAATCATCTCTTAAAGGCTCCACCTCTTAATACTATTGTATTGGGAAATAAGTTTCAACATGAATTTTTGGAAGGACATAAACATTCAAACCATAGCAATGTTCTCATATAGATTATTTTGAATTTTCCCTGCACATAATTCTTTCAACTGTGAATTAGCTTTAACCTTCCTTTGCAATTCTTGCTCTTTGTGTTTGCAGTTGTTGCCTTATTGTCCCGGTATGACAGGTACATGTTAAAGGCATCTGGTCATGTGAGTCTGAGCCAGTGTCATTGGCAGTAAAATTGTTCCAAAACCTGGCTATGGAACTAGGTCTGAGGAAAAATTCAAGAATCAGAGTCAAAATCTGATAGCACATTACTTTTCAAAACCTCAAAATTTCAAAAAAAGAAAAAGAAAGGCAAAGATGCTAAAACTGAGCAGCCACCACAGAAAGGAATCAGCTGGCTTGAGCAAAAAAAATCACCAGTGGTCTCCCAGAGGGTTTTGTTTCTTGTTGGCTCACTGTGGGATTCCCGTGACCACACTGGTAAAAGTGACAAAGTGCAAGATCTCCAGGCTTCATGATGCTGATGGTGAGAGCAGAGTCTGTCCCAGACCCACTGCCACTGAACTGAGATGGGATGCCAGGGGCCCTGGTGAATGCTCCACAGATGAGGAGCCTGGGAGCCTGCCCAGGTTTCTGCTGGTACCAGGCTAAGGAGCTGCCAACACTCTGACTGGCCCTGCAGGTGAGAGTGGCTCTTTTATGTGGAGACAAAGAGAGGGAGGCTGGAGACTACATGCTCACAACTTCTCCAGTGGTATCTGAAATTAGAAACAAACAGAAAATTCACTAGTATAATCTAAATTATATGCATTGTTTTTCCAATAGAGCCAGGACCATTGTTCTTCATTGTGCTGCAATTACTGTGCTTGCTGAGGAGAGTTGTCAGGTCCCAGGACCCAACAACAGTTTTGGAACAGTTTTCACTGACATTCAGGGCCACTGTGAGTTCCCCTCATCTGGGAGCAAAGTAACAGGAGGCAGGGAAGCCACGCTGGGCCTTTCATGGGTCCTTCTAGGTCCTAACTGAGCAGCTCTTCCCCAGAGCACTGACCCAGTCACTGATGCAGGCTCTAGACAGCAGGGCAGCCAGAGGGACACGCAGAGCATCTGGGGTGGGCATGCCATGCTTCCAGTTGCAGAGACCACCTACTTCCTCTGCTCTGTACTGAGCAACCCAGGCCCAGTTGGTCAGGTCAGAAAAGGCCATTGGCTCAGCCAAGGGTAAGAATTTAACCCCAGTGTCCTCTTGTCTCATAGACTCAGCCATATGGTGTTTGACACAAACTTGTTAGAAATAAAATAAGTTCCTGTGGTTTCTTTTCTCCCTTCCTTCCCCCAACTTGCCTAGATGTACCTGGTTGGAAAGAGTCATTGATCAGACATTTGTCTTCCAGACATACTGTTCTTTTGCAGCTTAGTCACCATTCCTATAAGCCCTGCAGCAGCCTCATTCTTTGTAAGAACTAGTAAAGGACAATGCCCAGTTATGCCCTGCACTGTGGGTGCAAGGACCACCACACCTGCACAGGTGAGCAGGACCTGGGCTCAGACCCCTCAGTGTGTCTGGTGTCACTTCCCTGCAGACAGACGATGGTGCTGTTCAGCAGTCAAGGAGCAGTCCCTGGGCGACCCTCCATTCTCCATGCCACCCACTCTGCACAGTGCATCCCTCCACCCAGACTAGGTCATTCCCCTTTAACAGTTTTGGAAACCTCTGATAACACTCCCGATCTGGACAAGAATCCAATCTGGGGTTCACTTGTGTTCCTCAGAATCATGTACATGTGGTGGTGAGTGATGTTCCCCTGGAAAGGCTGGGAAACACTTTGGGTTATATTCTTCTTGAATTCGTTAATAAAAATTGTGGAAATTTATTTTTTATCTTCTTATATAAGTGTCTATATGATATATTCAATTTTGCTTTTTGGCTCATAGAATTTAAATATTTATTATCTGACTCCTGATATAACCCAATATATTTGTCTTTTAACTAAAGAGTCAATAAATTTACTATAGTTATGACTAGCATAGTATATATCATTACATAGCATATTATATATGTAATATCATAAATTATAATACAATAATATTATATTATTATTATAAGCCCTTGGGAAATGTGACCTAAATTATAACTTAAGACAAAGTACATAAGTCAAGAATGACAGTTATGATTTTTTTTTATTTCCTGAAGGCTGAGTATGAAAAAGGAACATAGGAAGGGAGAGAGAACATGGTCAGCATAACAATCAGTTTAATCCATTGCAAATTCTGGGGAAAATGGCCCCACACTGAGCACCTACTATGTGCAAGGAACTCTTCATTACATTGGGATACATGCACAAAATAAACAAATGCCCTTGACTCTCTGAAGCTTAAATTTTATTAGAGGGAATCATACATAAAGTATAAAATCATAAAGAAATAAATTATGTAATGTCAGACATGAAAAGTGCTTCCTACAATAGTGTGCAACAGGGTGTGCTATGAATGCATTTAGAGGAATCATTAAGAAGAGAAACTTTGGACATCTGCACTAGAATGTTTATAGCAGCACAATTCACAATTGCAAAGATGTGGAAACAACCCAAGTGCCCATCAATATGTGAGTGGATTAATAAAATGTGCTATATGTATACTGTGGAGTTCTACTCAGCCATGAAAAACAATGGTGATCTAGCACCTCTTGTATTATCCTGGATGGAGCTGGAGCCCATTCTACTAAGTGAAGTATCACAAGAATGGAAAAACAAGCACCATAGGTACTCACCATCAAATTGGTATTAACTGACCTAACTGACCAACACTTAAGTGCACATATAGTAGTAACATTCATTGGGTGTCAGGCAGGTGGGAGGGGGAAGGAGGGGATGGGTATATTCACACCTAATGGGTGCAGTGGGCACTGTCTGGGGGATGGACACGCTTGAAGCTCTGACTCAGTTGGGGCAAAGGCAATATATAAACATTTGTACCCCTGTAATACATTGAAATAAAAAATAAATAAATAAATAAATAAATACGGCCACCAGAAAATTTTCAATTACATGGGAGGTTCGCATTCATAACTTACCTTTATATTTTTACTGGACAGCACCAATCAAGAAATTTCATCCCACTCTGTCTTCAATAGTGTGGGAAAGATAAAGTCTGCAGCTATGCTTAGCACCGCCTCTTGACTAGTAGTGAAGTCAAACAGAGGAGATGCTTGGATTTGTCCTTCCTGAAGGTCACTGTATACCAGCTGTCCATCCTGCTTGCTGGGAGCACCAAATTTGCTCTGCATCTGCAAAAATCTTAGTGTGAATTGATGCTATAGAGAAAATCCAGAATTCCTACTGAACAAGATGCACCCACTTAAGCAGTGGTCATGAGGTCAGGGGAGGGAACAAACCCATCGTGGCTTAACCAAACTCATAGGTTTTACCAAGCAAAAAACATAGTGATCTAGGCACGGAAGGATGTGCGGCTTCCCAAGCATGCTTGTCTGGTGAATCTGCAGAAGTAAAAGATGATCCCAGTTGCTAATAAGGGAAAAGCTTGGCTTGTTTGTAAAAGTAAAGAGAATTTTTATGCATCCTACTTTTCTTCTTTTAAAAGAAAGTGAAATTTCTTAGTATGGGAGAATGTATGAGTTCAGGGAAAAGGTGACAAATTGCATATAAGAAAA